>JAVJIF010020301.1:0-55639 GCA_038442645.1 Agave tequilana | reverse complement strand
TAACCTTTGTTTCTTGTTCACTTCAAATATGTAATTGATATACCTTGTTCCAATCTTCCGCTATAGCATATAGCTATACCGAGTCGAACCACAAGGAGAGCTAGCGTTAGAAGCGTTACGATACACGTGAGAAAAGGAAACGAGAATTCTTCTCTTGCTTAAAAGAATGAATAAAATACAAAGAAATGAATGAAAGAGTGTATGGATATGTTCATGGTGGTAAGTGAAAACAAATCAAGAAGAGGTTTGTTGTATTCACACTAAAAGAAAAGAACACTCTAGAAAAGATTGATTGAAATAAAACCATGACTAGCTAACCTTAACTACCTTGCTAAAGACTTACTAAACTCCGTGATAGTGATGCGTGCCTCATGTTGATTCATCGGCATGAATACGTCTTGCTTGTGGTCTAATTACTTTCTCACTTGATGATGGGGATTCATTCTTGGACTTGTCTTGTAGCCTCCATAGATGGTCATAGGCCTTCAAATAGACTTTCACTAATGGAATCAAAAGAGTTACACTCAAGTGATGCAAATGAAGAACATACAACATTCACTAATGGAAGTAGTGAAGTTATACATCAAATAGCATATTGGTGCTTCCATCTCCATGTTCCATCAAGGCACTAGTTCGAAGACTAGGCTCCAAGTGAGGCACACATGAATCATATGGAGAATTACAACAAGATCTTGCCAAGAAATGAAAAGAAACCCATCGGAGAAGAGAAAACCATACAAATTGCAAGATGAAGTAAAGCAATCACCCATGAGTTAGAAGTTAGCAAGGTAGTAGTTAGCTAGTTCATGGAGAAAGAATTAGCTACACACCATTACAAAAGAAAAGCTAAACATGAATAAATTGCTAGAAAGTAAACAAAGCAAGTAAGAAAGAAAACAAACTAGAATCAAGCTCAAGTAGAGTAGATGAGAATGGATCAATCCTTGTATAGCTCCAAGTTGTCACTCCTTGTTGATACAAGCTCTCTCTCTCATACAACTCTCTCTTGCAATGAAATCTAGGGAGAAGAAGATCATAGAGAGCTAAAAACCCTAAACAAAAACTATCAAAATACAAAACTATGAACTAAACTCTCTCTCTCTCTGATCCCTCTCAGCTCGCAGGTGAAGGTCCAGTATTTATAGCAGAAATGAGAAGCTTCGAGATCAAAGTTTGTTGCCACAAAATTCGGGGCTCAACGGCCAGGATCTTGCCGCGCCCACTTGCGTTCCCGCGGCCTAACTGAAGCCGTTTCAGCAACAACTTTCTGTTGCTGGCTGTTACGAGTTTGTTTGGCCACGTGGACCTTCTGGAATCTTCGTTTGTTGCACGGATCTCTCTGGATCTGGATTTGAATTTGGCTTTATCTTTAAGCTTGGATTAATCACTTAATTAGTGTTAATTAAGTGATTATTTGGAAATCTCTCCTTTAAGTATGTACCTGCAAATATGTAGAGAAGAGGAGTAAAATCACATATTATTTGTAATATGCATGGGAGTTATGATGTAAAATATGCAATATTGGATACTAATCACACCCCCACACTTATTCTTTTGCTCGTCCCGAGCAAAACAAAGAAAAGAAAAGAAAATCTAAGCTACAAATTTTATTGCACCACTTTCGCAGGTGACGCGATTGCACTGAGCATGTGCAACAAGCCGTTGAACCTCTAGGTTACCTAGAGGAGGAGTGTTGTCTCCTGAGGGTTTTCAGCGGATTACACCCACAAAATCCATAAAGAAAGAAAACAAATGTTAGTGTTTTGAAAACGCATTTTGAATAAGAGACATGTTTACGAACTATTTTTGCAAAAATATAAGTGATCCTAGGTCATAAGTCCACCTATAATCATTCTTCCTTAAACTTAGTCTCTATGCAAGATCTTGTTTTTAATTAAGGTTAAGATTCAAAATTGGATTGAATATTTTATCTTTCATAAAACCTAGATAATATGTACACCGTGCTCTGTGAAAATTTCTGGGATTTCAACTCCAACCATAAAGCCATTTATTTATTTATATATACTTTTTTTTTTCTTCTTCCCTTAGTTTAGGCTTTCTAGTCTACCCTTGTAACGAGCCTTTAACCGATGACTCCCAAACCAGACGGTCTTAGGGCACCAGATGAGAAAACATCCCTCGGGTTTAAGGTCTCGAGTAGAAAAGGCCACGAAACTAAGGGGATTATTTATTATCACCGTTAGGCGTGAATAATCATGCTTCTTGAGGCATAATTATCCAGCTTAATAAGTGAGATCACCGTTAGGCGTGAGTAACCATGCTTCTTGAGGCATAGTTATCCAGCTTAATAAGTGATCTTTTATTTATTATATATTTTTTTTTCTTTTTTTTTTTTCTTATTTATTTATATGGCATTTTTGGTTTTTTTTTGTTTCCATCCCATGAAATGTGTAAGTGTAAAGTGCATATTTATCTAAGGCAAAAAATTCAAGATAAAAATATCTCACCAATTTTACTTACTTAGCCTATAATTTTCAAACAAGATCTATTACTTCAACTAGGTTTAAGATGTCATAATTAGGCTTTCTTAATCTCTAAGATACATCTTAATTTTCTTAAAAATAGAACAAAACATTATCTCTTATTTCAAAAAGTTTTTTTATTTTTTTTTTTATTTTTATTATTTTAAAAATAAAATCTAAAAGAAAATAGAAAACCTATAAAGAAAGGTAAAATCTAAAAGAAAATAAAAACCTAAAAAGAAAATGAAAATCCTAAAAAAAAAATTGAAAATCCTATGATCCTATGTTAGTAAACCCTCCCCCACACTTATTTCATGCATTGTCCTCAATGCATCATGATATATGTATGCATGAAACAAAATGGAAGGGGAAGGAATTATTTACAAAGAATATACAAGTGTAACTCTCACCTGGGCTTTTGGTCGCTTCCCTCTGGCCCGTTTCCCATCGTTCCAATGTGTTCTCTTTCTTGAGCTCCATTGGGAAACGGTCTGAATTATTCTAACCTAGGTGTTTCCAGTTTCAATTGGTTGTTATTTTCATTCATACTCATTCCACCACATCGTTCACAAACAAAGTCCTTATCACCACTCTCACTCAGAATCTCATCACTTCCAATTTAAGAATTTTAACTCTTCTCCATATAATTCTTTAAAACTCAAATCAACATCCGGAAGTGGACAATCAGCTAATTTACCCCGAGTGATTCATCTAAACACATGATCTCATCAGCAAACAAGTCTTCAAAAAGATATATCAATTGGAGGTTCTTGAAGAGAATCACAGAATTGTGACTCATCTTTTGAATCCTCACAATTGTCCTCAATAAAGCTAACCTCAAATGTTTGATTTTTGTTTTGTGAGGCTGTGTGTGGAAGACATTGTGTTCATGTGTCATGTTACCAAAAGTCAACCTCATTGATCCATTCCGGCAATTAATGATTGCATTTGCAGTAGCCAGGAATGGTCGTCCCAGAATGACAGGAATTTGTGCCCTTTGATTGGATTTGACACTGGTTTTGTTTCAAGGACAACAAAGTCAACAGGATAAAAGAATTCTCCAACTTTGACAAGGACATCTTGAATTACCCCTTGGGTTTAGTAACAGAGCGGTCAGCCAATTGGATGGTCATTTGGGTCGGGAGGAGATCACCTAACCCAATTGTTGGTACACAGAGAAAGGTAGGAGATTAATGCTGGCCCCCAAATCAAGAAGTGCCCTATTTATTGTAGTCTGTCCTATGATGCATGAAATGGTGGGGCTCCCTGGGTCTTTGTACTTAACAGGAATTGGACCAGTGAGCAACTCATTAATGGATGATGCAAGGAAGACTTTTTTAGGGACTTGGGTCTTCCTCTTCTTGGTGCACATTTCCTTTAAGAATTTGGCATATGATGGCACTTGTTGAATGGCATCAAGAAGAGGGACATTGATTTGGACCTTATTGAATGTTTTTTTATTTTCTCCATGTGAGCATTTGACTTGTTATTTAGAAGCCTATTTGGATATGGTACTCTAGGCTTATAAGGTTGCTCATCTACCTTTTCTTTCCCCTGGCTTGAGATGTGGATGGCTCTGTACTAGAGGATGGTTTGTCAAAAGTTGGTGGCATTGGGACATGAGGTGTTGGCTTTGGTACTGGATGAGATTGTGGACTAGAAACCTTATTGTCAACTTGTTTACCAGATCTCAGGGTATGAATGGCATGACAGTGACTGGGTCCTGAATCTTCAACTTTGGGATTTAGCAATGGCTGATTTGGGGACAAATTTCTTTGATTCTCAGCCAATTGCCCAATTTGGACCTTCATTTCATTCAACTCCTGCTGCTGTTTTTTGTTAAGGTTTCTATCATTTGTTTCAACTCAGATATTTCGGAATTATTTTGGGGTGGATGTTGAGGATATGGAGATTGGAATTGTGATTGGTAGAATGGTGGAGGATTCTGATAAGACTGATATGACTGTGGTGGACCTTGAGATGGATGAACATACAGTGAATTCTGATCGAAACTGGATGGATGAAACTGAGCATTGTACAGATGTGGAAGTGGTAGCATATGATGCTCAGGACCAGACTGACTCCATGGAAAATTTGGATGGTTCTGCCATCCTGAATTGTAAGTGTTGGAGTATGGATGATGATTGGGTCTGGTCAATACTGCATTCATGTTCTCCTGATATGAGTGGAGCTGAGATAATGGACACTCCTCCAAGACATGGCTAAGGTCATGACAGTTGGTGCAACCCGGTTTAATCAGAGGCAATGGGTTGACCTGGTTGACCATAGAATTCCCTTTTGACTCAAGCAGTTCTATCCTCTTTATTAATTGTGTGATCTTGGTTTCTGCAGCTAGAGAGGATTCTTGGAGTGTGTACCAGTTCTGGAAGTGGTGGAAGTGGATTTGTCAGGACAAGACTCCCACTGAATGGTTTTTCAGCTAGGGTTTCAAAGAGATCCCACCCCTGATGTTAATCTTTTTTCAAAAATTCCCCTGGCACATGGATTCTAAAAGGGTTTTCGTTTGGTAGTCTAATCCATCATAGATAATCTGGCATAGACGCCATTTCTCTATGCCGTGATGGGGACACAGGGCAAGAAGGTCTTTGAAACGCTCAAGATACTTCCAGAAAGGTTCATTTATTTCCTGCTTGAATTGCATTATGTTCTTTCTCATGAGGGCTGTTTTGTGGATAGGATAAAATTTCTTAAGAAAGACTTTAACAAAATCCTCCCATAAAGATATGGAACTGACAGGAAGATTATAAAGCCATTTCTTAGCTAAATCCTTAAGTACAAACGGTATGAACCGTAACCTAACAGCATCTTCAGACAGTTGGGAAATTCTCATCATTTGGCATACCTCTTCAAACTCACGAATAAAGAGGTACGCATCCTCAGACTCTAAACCATGGAAATGGGGAAGTGTACTAATGAATTGTGGTTTCAGCTCAAAATTGTTTCCATTAGGCTCGGGGAGAAGAATGCATGAAGGAATGGAGGTGCGAATCGGATAAAATCGATCCTGAAGTGAGACGTTATTGATCATGATGTGAAGTGGATGTGTAAGTGCAAGTGTAGAATTAGGATCACAAAACCACTATCGTATATACAATCACAAACAACGTGCACCGATCACACCAGCGAAAAAGAAAAATAACAAACAACAAAAGAAAAAATCAATCCAAGCTTGTCTAGAGTTTCTGGTCCTAGATGACTCCTAAATAGACTGTCCACAGGAGGTTTGGTGTAGACTCTGACTATAAGCAAATCAGCCAGGGAAGGGTAAGGTTGGTGGAGGTTTTCCGTCCGAAGACGTTCCTTAATTAAGTAACCAGCAACCTTCGGGCTTTCGGCCCTCAACCCCTTTCCTAGACACCGATTTTACAGAAGTCAATTTCCAACACTTTTCCCCTTAGGAAAATCTCCTAATGAGTCCGGATGTCCCTAGGGCCAACGTCTATCAAATTTTATTTACAAGCTTGGGATTGTGAGTGCTGGGATAGTGGTTTGCGGGCTAAGGAAAGGGTAATGACCTCCCCCACCTTATCTTATTTACAGGTATTGCCCTTAAAATTGATTGTGCAAGTGTACGATATAGAAACAAACAAGGTTCACTCCAAGTAAGATAAATCAAACAAAGAGTGAGTCCTAGTCTATATGCAATGAATTACGTACCTTGTCCCCCGCACTCTTCAACAGTAAATGTAAAGTAATTGAAAGACACGTGCCTATAATGCAAATGTCTAACAATTTTTAACAATTACAACCAATTTTTACTGTTGAATTAATTTAGCAGATATATGGTGCAGAATACAGAATTTAAAGTATATCAGCAGCTGTAATTTGCAGATCTGAAGCCCCTGCAGAAAACTTGTAAGTAGTTAACTCCTTATTGCCGCGTTTCCACGGCAAATCTTGTGGATCCGCGGCAATTTGGAGGGATCCTGGGCTCTGCTTTCGAGAGCAGAGGCCCAGGTCCACTTATATGATTCTGCACTGCAAGATTTTCTGTATCTTCAACCTATACCTGCAACAGAGAAGAAGTATCGTTTAGTTTCTCACTTTTAAAGCAAATACCGTCGCTCTCCCCGGCAACGGCGCCAAAAATTGATTGGGTAAAAACAAGGTATGTGAAGTTCTTGCACAAGATTTAGGTGTAAAAGAGATGGTTCAATGTTTAGAGTTAACCTTTGTTTCTTGTTCACTTCAAATATGTAATTGATATACCTTGTTCCAATCTTCCGCTATAGCATATAGCTATACCGAGTCGAACCACAAGGAGAGCTAGCGTTAGAAGCGTTACGATACACGTGAGAAAAGGAAACGAGAATTCTTCTCTTGCTAAAAGAATGAATAAAATACAAAGAAATGAATGAAAGAGTGTATGGATATGTTCATGGTGGTAAGTGAAAACAAATCAGAAGAGGTTTGTTGTATTCACACTAAAAGAAAAGAACACTCTAGAAAAGATTGATTGAAATAAAACCATGACTAGCTAACCTTAACTACCTTGCTAAAGACTTACTAAACTCCGTGATAGTGATGCGTGCCTCATGTTGATTCATCGGCATGAATACGTCTTGCTTGTGGTCTAATTACTTTCTCACTGGATGATGGGGATTCATTCTTGGACTTGTCTTGTAACCTCCATAGATGGTCATAGGCCTACAAATAGACTTTCACTAATGGAATCAAAAGAGTTACACTCAAGTGATGCAAATGAAGAACATACAACATTCACTAATGGAAGTAGTGAAGTTATACATCAAATAGCATATTGGTGCTTCCATCTCCATGTTCCATCAAGGCACTAGTTCGAAGACTAGGCTCCAAGTGAGGCACACATGAATCATATGGAGAATTACAACAAGATCTTGCCAAGAAATGAAAAGAAACCCATCGGAGAAGAGAAAACCATACAAATTGCAAGATGAAGTAAAGCAATCACCCATGAGTTAGAAGTTAGCAAGGTAGTAGTTAGCTAGTTCATGGAGAAAGAATTAGCTACACACCATTACAAAAGAAAAGCTAAACATGAATAATTGCTAGAAAGTAAACAAAGCAAGTAAGGAAAGAAAACAAACTAGAATCAAGCTCAAGTAGAGTAGATGAGAATGGATCAATCCTTGTATAGCTCCAAGTTGTCACTCCTTGTTGATACAAGCTCTCTCTCTCATACAACTCTCTCTTGCAATGAAATCTAGGGAGAAGAAGATCATAGAGAGCTAAAAACCCTAAACAAAAACTATCAAAATACAAAACTATGAACTAAACTCTCTCTCCTCTCTGATCCCTCTCAGCTCGCAGGTGAAGGTCCAGTATTTATAGCAGAAATGAGAAGCTTCGAGATCAAAGTTTGTTGCCACAAAATCCGGGACTCAACGGCCAGGATCTTGCCGCGCCCACTTGCGTTCCCGCGGCCTAACTGAAGCCGTTCAGCAACAACTTTCTGTTGCTGGCTGTTACGAGTTTGTTTGGCCACGTGGACCTTCTGGAATCTTCGTTTGTTGCACGGATCTCTCTGGATCTGGATTTGAATTTGGCTTTATCCTTTAAGCTTGGATTAATCACTTAATTAGTGTTAATTAAGTGATTATTTGGAAATCTCTCCTTTAAGTATGTACCTGCAAATATGTAGAGAAGAGGAGTAAAAATCACATATTTATTTGTAATATGCATGGGAGTTATGATGTAAAATATGCAATATTGGATACTAATCATATATCCCCTGTATAAAGAAATTAATTCACTTATACAGTACTTGGAGTGAGGTACGCTTAGAGCGAATCTCCTTAAGACAATTACGTCTCCCGCACCGGTGCTAACGGGTTACTGGACGCTGGTCTCCCAAGATACAACACTCCTTCACGGTATTTGGATAGCACTACCAAATCACCGTACGGTCAAAACGTAGTTAACCAGTATCTTCACAGGATTGTTGAAGCAGCAGGACAAAGACAAATTTCGGGAGAATATTTGCCTTTACTTTGGAGTAGCACCCACTGTAGAGGAAGAAGGAAGGTTGAAGAATATTCTTCTTCAGAAGTCCCAGATTCAGACAACAATTCTATTAAAGAATCTGTTGAATTTTCTGAGCCCTCTTTCAGAACGAATTTTTGCAGAATCTCTTTTGGAAGTCGCTTCAGAAACTGACTTTCCCACTTCTCGCTGGAAGTTACTTCAGAACTCCACTTCCCAATTCAGAACGCAGTAACTCACTTCCAGCTCAGAACTCAGAGAGAGATAGAGAGAGTTTTTTCTTATTTTTTGTGTGTCTTAGAATGAGAAACCGGAGCGCTATTTATAGCGCTCCGGGAGGGGCAGAATGGTCCGAAATCATTCAACAGTTGCAGCGGTTCGGTCTGAACCGTTGCAATTGTTCGGTCCAACCGCCCAACCGCCCAACCGTTTACGGACAGCCGTTGGCGGGCGGTTTGGATCCGGATAACGGAGCGGGTCTGGTTCGGATAGCGGAGCGGGTATGCTCGCAACCCATACCCGTGAGACCTGATTCAAAAAGAACCAGGCCGGGTAGGGAACCCGGGCTTGAACCCAGGCGCGCGAGCGCATGTGCGGGCATAGTTCCCTCCCAATCGCGCGCGAAAACTCCAAGTACCCAAAGAGCACGCCCTTTGTTCTCAATTTTCTCTATTTAAACACTACGAACTTCCATCACATGGCCAATGTGGGACTAAATGCTTTTAGCTACCTTTAGTCCCATTTTGATTTTGAATTAGGCAATCTTTAGACTTGAATATCTCATTCATTCGAAGTCGGAATTGAACATGTGAATATACCATGTTCATCCCCAATGGAAGGAGAACACACTCCAACCATCATCCAATTGATTCGATCAACGGATCTCGCCGTAATTCAATTCAAAGATTCACATATATATTCTTCATATTCTAACAATCCCCCACAATGAATGGAGATTTAAGGAAATGACACACAAAGAGACTGACTCTATTGTGAAAGGTACTTTAGAAAAGAAACTGCATCAGGATAGGTGAACTAGGTCTTGAACCTTCCATAGCGAAAGTTTTATCGGACTTACTGGCTAATCAGTGAACTAGGTCTTGAACTGTTAGCCGTTAGTGTAAGCCAAGTCAACAAGCTTCACACAGTGACTTTTCAAATCAACTTTGGTTCTGGTTGTGTCCGTTTTGGCCCTGGACATTCTTGGTTTCAGAGAGTATCTTTAGGGAATAACAGCCTCCATATAAATTCCCAAAGAGCCGACCCAACTCTATACTCACATAGGTGATCGTCCTATTAAGAGTAGTCTACTCTACTCCACTTGTTTAGTAACAAGATATAGGCATCATTAAAAGCGTTAAGCTTATCCTTAATCTACTTGTAGAAAAGCACTTATGTGCACCTTAGGAATAGATTGGAGTCAAGCTCCCAAGTGCTTACTTGCTGAGTCAATCATAACTAATTTTTCCTCTTGAACTTAGTCCGTGGGATCTCTAGTCGCTAAGTGAGGTTTCCATTAAGCTGACTCGGTAAGGTTAGGCTTTTAGACCCATTCCCCTAGATGCGCAATTTATACGCTCTCCACTTAAACCTTTAGTAAGCGAATCCGCTAAATTATCCTTTGACGATACAAAGTCAATAGAGATAATTCCATTGAGAGCAACTGCTTAACAGTATTATGTCTACGACGAATATGTCTAGACTTACCGTTGTATAAAATATTTTGTGCCCTAGATATAGCTGCTTGATTATCGCAGTGTATACATATAGCGGGCACTGACTTTTGCCATAATGGTATATCTTTTAAAAATATCGAAGCCATTCTGCTTCTTCTCCGGCTTATCTAAGGCTATGAATTCCAATTCCATAGTGGAACGAGCAATACATATTTGCTTAGAAGATTTTCAAGATACAACTACTCCTCCTAGAGTAAATACGTATCCGCTAGTTGATTTTGATTCCTCAGAATCTGCAATCCAATTAGCATCACTGTATCCTTCAAGTACAGGTGGATACTGTCCATATCTCAAGGCATATTCCTTGGTATGTGATACGTAACCCAATACTCGTAGTAGAGCGGTCCAATGTTGATCACTAGGATTACTAGTGTATCTGCTTAACTTGCTTACAGCGTAAGCAATATCGGGTCTAGTGCAATTCATCAAATACATTAGACTTTCGATAATCTGAGAATACTCCAACTGACGTATTTCAGTTCCTGTATTCTTATGAAGGTGGACGTGTGGGAGAAAAGGATTTGTATTCTCCTTTATCCCATGATCCTTGAATCTTTCTATCATCTTATCCACGTAGTGAGATTGAGATAGACTGATTTCATCTGGTGTTCTGGTAATTTTAATTCCTAAAATTACATCAGCAACCCCCAGATCCTTCATGTCAAAACTGTTGGATAACATTCTTTTAGTGGACTTAATAATTTCAATATTAGTCCCAAGTATCAACATGTCGTCTACATAAAGACAAACAAAGATACATGCATTTCCAACTGTTTTCGTGTAAACACACTTATCGTATTCATTGATAGTGAATCCATCTTTGATCATGACACTATCAAATTTCTCATGCCATTGTTTTGGAGCCTGCTTTAGACCGTATAAAGATTTTACGAATTTACACACTTTGTGTTCTTGGCCCTTGACTATAAATCCTTCAGGTTGCTCCATATATATCTCTTCATTAATTCACCATTTAAGAATGCAGTCTTGACATCCATTTGATGGATATCTAAGTTATGCAATACTGCAATTGCAATCAACATCCGAATGGATGCTATTCTTGTTACTGGTGTATAAGTATCGAAGTAGTCAAGTCCTTCTTTTTGTCGATAACCCTTGGCTACTAATCTAGCCTTGTACTTATCGATAGATCCATCGGGTTTTAATTTTCGTTTGAAAATCCACTTACACCCAATTGGTTTACTGCCAGGAGGCAAGTTTACCAATTCCCAAGTATGATTACTTAGTATGGATTCTATTTCGCTATTTATACCTTCTTTCCACATTTGTGCTTCTGGGGTTGACATAGCCTCTTTAAGTGTTTGAGGCTTGCTTTCAATAGCGTATGCTATGAAATCTGGACCAAAAGATTTTGAGATTCTAGATCTCTGACTTCTTCTTGGTTCAATTTTCGCATTAACAGTCGGTTCCTCGGGGCTTTCGTCCCTGAACGCTATCTCATGTGTTCTTTTCCTAGAAGTCTTATCTGTTTCCCGTTTATATGGAAAAATATCTTCAAAAAACACAGCATCTCTAGATTCGATAATCACGTTTACATGAATATTTGGTATCTCTGATTTATGAACCAGAAATCTGTAGGCACTACTATTCAAGGCATATCCTATGAATATGCAGTCCATAGTTTTTGCTCCCAACTTAGTCTTTTTAGGTAATGGTGCTAGCACCTTTGCAAGGCACCCCCACATTTTGAGGTAATGGTAGGAAGGTGTCCTTCCATGCCATAACTCGAATGGTATAAGACCAAGTTTCTTATGGGGTACTCTATTTAGAATATAATTTGCAGTTAATAGAGCTTCCCCCCACAAGTTCTGCGGAGCTCCAGAACTTACGAGCATGGAATTGACCATCTCCTTCAAAATTATGTTCTTCCGTTCAGCAATTCTATTTTGCTGTGGAGTATATGGTGCTGTAGTTTGATGGATTATACCAAATTTAGCACATAACTCACTAAAATCATTTGATTCATATTCTCCGCCTCTATCGGATTTTAGAATCTTGATATTCTTGTTGAGTTGATTCTCAACTTCGGCTTTATATGTTATAAACATATTTATTGCCTCATCCTTACTGTTTAAAAGATACACATAACAGTATCTTGTACAGTCATCAATAAAAGTAATAAAATACTTTTTACCGCCTCTAGTTGGCATAAACTTCAAGTCACACAGATCGCTATGAATTAACCCTAAAGGTTCTGTATTTCGATCAATTGAGTGAAATGAATTTTTCGCCAACTTGGCCTCAACGCAAATCTCACACTTGCGAATTTCTTCCAAGTTGAGTTTAGGGATATATCCCAGATTAGACACGTTCTTTAATGACTTGTAATTTACATGCCCTAATCTAGCATGCCATAAAATAGGAGACTCAAGTAAATAAACAGAAAATTTTCTTTTATTTATAAGCTTTGGGTACAAATACACAGACTTTTTATCTACCACTGCAACATTGGCTTTAAAAAGTCCATCAACAAGATAACCCTTTCCCACATACATCCCTCCCTTAGTAAGTACAAATTTATCTGATTCAAAAACCATTCTAAATTCTTTCTTACTAAGTATTGATCCAGAGATCAAATTCTTGCGGATATCTGGAACATGTAGCACATCGTTCAGAGTAAGCTCTTTTCCAGATGTCCACTTTAGGATGACCTTGCCTTTTCCTTCAACCTTTGAGACGGCTGAGTTTCCCATGAAAGTTGCTCATCTTGCTCTAGTTTTTTATATTCAGAGAATAATAATTTCTCAGAGCAGATGTGCCGAGTAGCCCCAGTGTCTACCCACCAATCCTTATTATTGGTTGTCAGATTCACTTCTGACACCACAGCTGAAAGGTTTGGCAACGCATGGTCGGTCAAGTTTGCCTGTGGATGGTTCTTCTTGTTCTTTTTGAGACGGCTGCGACATTCATTCGCCTTATGCCCTTCTTTGTTGCAGATGTAGCAGGTTCCCTTGAAGCGCATGTTTTTGCCGTCTTGGACCTTGCCTTTGTACCCCTGGGAAGTCTTCTTCTACTTTAAGCCTTTGGAAGTAGACGCTTTCCCATTTGAGTCTTCGATCACATTGGCTTGGCTTCATAGGAGTTCTTACTGCTCCTTTTCTCGGACTTTCGGTTGTCCTCCTCGATTCGAAGCCTCACAATGAGATCTTTCAACTTCAGCTCCTTTCGCTTGTGCTTCAGGTAGTTCTTGAAATCTCTCCACGCAGGTGGGAGTTTCTCCACGATAGTAGCAACCTGAAAGGTTTCAGGTAGAATCATACCTTCGGCTTCTATCTCGTGCAAGATAAGTTGAAACTCTTGCACCTGACTGATTACAGTCTTGCTGTCCACCATTTTGTACTCCAAAAATCGTCCTACGACGAACTTCGTGGTACCAGCATCCTCAATCTTGTACTTCTTGTCAAGACTGGCCCATAATTTCTTTGCCGTTGTGATAGGACTGTAGACATTGTAAAGAGAGTCATCCAATCCATTTAAAACATAATTTCGGCAAAGGAAGTCACCTTGAGTCCATGCATCGACTGCAAGGACTGAGTCCCGATCAGTTCCGGGTTCTGGTGGATCTTCTTGCAGGAATTTGGCCAGATGAAGAGTGGTCAAGTAGAAGAGCATCTTCTATTGCCACCTCTTAAATTCTGTGCCGTCAAATTTTCCTGGCTTCTCCGGCTTCGGGTTAGGAAGTGAAGTAGGCATCAAAGTTTGAAGCTGCATGTTTGGTGCTTGCTAGAGCTATCTTGATTAGTCTCAGACATTTTCTGCAAGTTCAAATAGAATAGAAGTAAGAAACTTCAATACGTAATTGTCTTAAGATTGTTGTTTTCTGGAATCAATCTGACAACTAATCAATATCACTGAATATCAACAATCTAATTGGCCAGGTCGGTAAATATCAGGTGGGAGGTTTTCCGTTTAATATAACGTTCCTTAATTTAAGAACCACCTTTCAATTTCCTTCCTTGGTTAAACACCAATTAGTCTAGTATAAATCAGTCCCAATATACTGAGTATCAGTATATCCCCTGTATAAAGAAATTAATTCACTTATACAGTACTTGGAGTGAGGTACGCATAGAGCGAATCTCCTTAAGACAATTACGTCCCCCGCACCAGTGCTAACGGGTTACTGGACGCTGGTCTCCCAAGATACAACACTCTTTCACGGTATTTGGATAGCACCACCAAATCACCGTACGGTCGAACCGTAGTTAACCAGTACCTTCACAGGATTGTTGAAGCAGCAGGACAAAGACAAATTTCGGGTGAATATTTGCCTTTACTTTGGAGTAGCACCCACTGTAGAGGAAGAAGGAAGGTTGAAGAATATTCTTCTTCGGAAGTCCCAGATTCAGACAACAATTCTATTAAAGAATCTGTTGAATTTTCTGAGCCCTCTTTCAGAACGAATTTTTACAGAATCTCTTTTGGAAGTCGCTTTGGAAACTGACTTTCCCACTTCTCGCTGGAAGTTACTTCAGAACTCTACTTCCCAGTTCAGAACGCAGTAACTCACTTCCAGTTCAGAACTCAGAGAGAGAGAGAGAGAGAGAGAGTTTTTTCTTATTTTTGTGTGTCTTAGAATGAGAAACTGGAGCGCTATTTATAGCGCTCCGGGAGGGGCAGAATGGTCCGAAATCATTCAACAGTTGCAGCGGCTCGGTCTGAACCGTTGCAACTGTTCGGTCCAACCGCCACCGGTCCAACCGCCCAACCGTTTACTGACAGCCGTTGGCGGGTGGTCTGGATCCGGATAGCGGAGCGGGTCTGGTTCGGATAGCGGAGCGGGTCTGCTCGCAACCCATACCCGTGAGACCTAATTCAAAAAGAACCAGGCCGGGTAGGGATCCCGGGCCGGGCCCGGCACCGGCCGGCCGGCCGCCGCCGCTAGTGGCGGCGCGCGCGCATGTGCGGGCATAGTTCCCTCCCAATCGTGCGCGAAAACTCCAAGTACCCAAAGGGCATGCCCTTTGTTCTCAATTTTCTCTATTTAAACACTACGAACTTCCATCCCATGGCCAATGTGGGACTAAATGCTTTTAGCTACCTTTAGTCCCATTTTGGCTTTGAATTAGGCAATCTTTAGACTTGAATATCTCATTCATTCGAAGTCGAAATTGAACATGTGAATATACCACGTTCATCCCCAATGGAAGGAGAACACACTCCAACCATCATCCAATTGATTCGATCAACGGATCTCGCCGTAATTCAATTCAAAGATTCACATATATATATTCTTCATATTCCAACATCAGCAACAATGTAATAAATACTTAACCATATATGCAATAGATATAGTAAAAAGATAAAGTACGAGAGGGAGAGAGAAAGAGAGAAATACAAAGTTTTTTAGGTGATTTGGGAAATCCCCTTACATCCACCACCTAAAAGCTTCTTCTCTAGGATTTCAAATTCACTATTTGCTTCTGCTCGAAGTAAGGATTATGCCATCAAGACCCTCTTTGATTTTGGACTTTCACTTTTCTCTCTGAAGAGTACACAACCGCCAACATCCTCTCTAAAGTTGGTCTTTCTCCTCTTCACCAAGAGGGCATACAGGATCTCAATATTTTTTTTTGTTCTCTAAAACATGAGGAGAACCACTTAGCGCAAATTTTCAAATCAATAAAATATACACAATGTGGCTCTATATAATCAAAGAGTAATAAATATTATCTTCAATAAATGACACTTAAGTATGAAAAACATAAGAAAGATATTTTTAATGATTGTAAAATTGAATGCTTCAATTATTGGCTCTATAATATAGAGAATTTAATAAGGAGAATGTAAATGATAGAAAAACTAAAACCCAAGATTCTCCAATAAAGGAAGTGTAAATGAGAAGTGGTTCATTAGAGTTGATGAGAAATTTAAGCCCGACCACTTCTTGAGAAGTTGGTGGAGGATTGAAGAAGATGAAAGCTCTATTGACTTCTCTCAATTTTTTTGAATTTTTGAAGATTCGCAATTGACTCTCTCTTCAGAAAAATGTGATGATTTTGTTCTCTGTTCCAATTGAAAGTTCTCTTCACACTCTTTACATTTTCAGCTCAGACCTGAATTTATAACTAAAGAGGACTTTAGAGATTTAGCCCTTAGAGAGAGTTTTCTCCCTTTATGCATTAAATGAAAGGAGCAGAGAAGATCTTGATTGGCTGGAAAAAATCTGCATCATTTAATAGGTGTTGCCACCAAGAAGAGAAGAAAGAAAACACTTGCGGCTTGTGAACTGAAACGAAGGGAAGAGAGAAAACATCTCTTTAATCAAATAAATAAATGAATGGAATTATAACAGCTAGAATTGGTATATCTTTCTTAAAGATCCTTCATACTATTACATATAGATATAACTATAGATTAGTACATCATTCTTCTCTATTGTTATAGTTATACAAGATATATGTGTGTATATGAATGCATCTTCCACCTTAATGGATGTAAGAATTCTTTATCATTCACTCTTAATTTTGATGATATCATCTATTTTTTTTAAAAAATAAGCTACAATTTTTAATCCCCTTGTTGGGGAGAAGAATTTACAGTTATATATTTTAAGTTTATTTTAGTAATATAGGAGAATTCATGTATTAAATTTGGTTTGTAATGAATATTTAGTTTAAAACACGATTTATGTATTTGGTTATGTTCTGTAATGAATATTTAAATTTGGCTATGTTATGAAAATTGAAATTTTTTTTGAAGTTGGCTGTGAAATGAATTTAGTTTATTTTTATCTGGATTAAGGTTACGAATAGGCTGGGTTTGGCCCGTCTGGATCCCGAACCCGCCGGGCCAGGCCCGGACCCACCTGAGATAATCGAGCGGCTCGGCCTGGCATGGTCCCCCTTTGGGGGAGTCAGGCACGACACGGGGTCCCGGTCGGTCTGGGCCAGGCCAGACCTGGGTTGGGCCGGCTTTTTTTTAAATTTTTTGAAAGCGCTATTAATCTAATAAATATGTTTGGGTTTCTATATTTTCAAGTTTTCAATTAGGTATTGTGGTTTGGGCACTTTCATTGGACGTGGAAGTCATGGGTTTGAAAACTGGCCAGAATAGTTTTTTTTATAATTAAAAAAAATGAAGGTGGGGGTGTTAGGCGGCGGGGGTGGTGAGGTCGGGGTGATGGGCGACGAAGGAGGTGGTGGCGAAGGCGGGCCCGGGTAGAGGGGCGGGCCCCGGGTCATTGGGGCCGGTTGGGCCGAGCCCTCACGGGACGAGTCCGTGCGGGTTGCCGGGCTGACCTGACCTAGTTCCACCCCTAATCTGGATGGATATATGCATTTTGTGCTATGAAATTATTGATATGTCGTGCATATATATGTTTGGGATATGCTATTATTGGTATCTTTTGCATTTAAATTCATATCAATTTTGAGTTTTATTGAATATATCTATATTTGGATTGTATTCATAAATTCAGGGAGAGTTTTGATAAAACTCTATTCTAATCTATGTATAAATAACTTCACAAGTTTTGTCATCATAAAAAGGGAGGAGAATGTTAGCCTAAAGCTTCAATCACTTGTGTTTTGATAATTCACAACTCATGTAGTTAAAGGACTAATGATCTTTAAAGATTTATAAAGATTACAGATTATTCAAGATCATATTGTGAAGCTCAATTTCAACAAATATGCATTAGAATATCTAAAGTTGATTGTCGAATTCAAGTCAAGCATCTATTATAAAACTTTATTTCAAGATAATAGAATTTGAGTTTGTAAGTTTAGAAGATTTGTTAATTAGATTATAGAATTGATAAATCAAGCTTGAATAAGCACAACTTTATTTGTTGGTTTGATGGATCTAAAAAAGAAATACATATATCCAGTATAAATGAATTTAAAGTAAAGTTTTTAAAAAATTTTTAAAAAAAACTCAATTTTAATGAGTATTAAATCTCAAAATTGAAAAGTCACCTAGAGGGGGGGGGGTGAATAGGTGACAATGCTAATCTATGAACTAAATGCGGAATTTAAAAACTTAATGCAAATTACACTCAAGTGCTATCAACAAGTGATGCACACAACCAAGCCAAGCAAATATGAATGAGCAATGTAAATAAATGCAAGGCACAAAGTAAAGAGAGAGTAGAGAGAGCCAATGAGTCAAGCGCAAATACAAAGATATGTTATCGAGGTTCGAGCACCCAGCTCTACATCCCCGCCTTCGACACACGAAGGATTTCCACTAGCTCGTCCACCTAGGACCCTTTACAAGGAGTACCCAACACTCCTCTCTTTACAACCTCCTCCCAACAATCACAACCTCCTCCTTGAGGCAAATATTCAAACAATACAACAAACTCCCAATCACCAACCAATACAAGGATCACCTCTCAACTAGAGGGATACAACCCAAAGCACAAAGCTAAGAAAAGATTGGGTTACAACTTGGTGGTCACAACAACAACCACAAACAACTTCTTCTTCCACACAAATAACCTATAGATATAGATAGTAGATTTTTACTCAAGTGTGGAGAAAACCGAAGGAATGGAAATCAGAAATCACAAAGAAAATCCTTGGGAAAATCAAGAAATCAAGATAGAATAGTTCAATCAAATTCTTTCCCAAAAACCCTTTCTTTGATTTTCCAAACCCTAATGAAAAGACCAAATGGATTGTACAATTCAAGCTCAAAAACTTCTTTTGATTGCTTTGAAAACACCAGAGAATCAGCAAAAATTCGCACAAAAAATCTTAGAGAAAACCTCTCTCAATGGGGTATTTATAGGCAATTACAGAAAATAGCCGTTTACAGAACTTTTGCCAGAAATAGCCTTCCGGTCGACCGGGACGGTCGACCGCCCAACGGTCAAATTTAGAACCGTTGTGGCTACCGGTCGACCGCCCTCGGTCGACCGAAAATACCCGAGAGCAAACAGCTCTCTGTCGGTCGACCGCTTCGGTCGACCGGATGCAGTGTCAGCCTGCGTGCACGTATTCGTGCACGTCAGTCGACCGGAACGGTCGACTGGCTTCTTTGGGGCGGTCGACCGTACCAGTCGACCGGCCAAGCCTGGCAGACAAAAATCAGGTCTGAAATCTGGGGAAAAAATATTATAATAAATCCCACAAAATCTCTAAAATTCCACAAAAATAGTTTTATCATTTTATATTGAAATACAAACTTGTGTTAAAAATCCTAACACAAATTTCAAACATATTTGACTATTTTTGTGTCATAGAAATTTTGCCAAAAACCAAAAACCGTATTTTCTAAAACCTTGTATTTTGAATAGAAAATACACATTGTCTAAAACTTATCCATGATACAAAAATATGATATTTAAACACTTTGAAGCATATTGTATATGAATAAAAATTCAATATACAAGAAACATATATATATCATGATTTTTGTCATTAAGTCCAAAAAATGTTTTGTTGTAAATACCAAAACATAAAACACATGGAATAGATTATCAAACAAAGTTTGTCTAAACAATTGAAGCATGCATGTATATAGAACAAATCTAATATACATAAACCATGAAAACTTGTTTTGATAAAAAATCTATTCATGAAAACCAAGATCGGTTAAACCTAAAACCGAAAATCAAAACATGAAAGGTGTGTGTGTTGTGAACTTGAGCTTATCATACTATTCTAATCTTTACAATTAGGATCTAAACCCAAACTAAAACTATGGATACCTAAGTCTTCTTGTAGAGCGCAATCTCCGAGCTAGAGCGCAATCTCCAAGTCGGCTCGATCCAAAAACTCTTGATTCACCGAGCAAGTGCAATGTATGATCTTTGATGCGCGGGCTCTTGAATCAACATGTGCAAGCTTCCAATACATCTTGTTGAAGCAAAACACCAACTAATATCTTGATTAATAAACTGAAACTAAAATCACAAGATAATTAGTACACATAACTACATGAGTTAATCATCATCAAAATTAGAGTGAAAGGCCTTTGGGCCAACAAAAATTGTGTTTTATCATTTGAAATACATAGTGGAGTTTATCCACATATATTAGTGCTCAAAAGAGTTTAAAAAAACTTATTTTTGTTTGATTTATAAATTAAATTAGATTTAAATCAATTTTTGAAAAGTATCAGAAAAGGTGAACCATTTTCGATAACTCTATATATAGCTTTTGAAAATGGATACTCAGCATGCACAAAGCAGAGTTTGAGCTAATCACTTTTGACACCTCCTGTGCACATTTTTGACAATATTTTTCAATGAGCTTAATTGATCATAGAACTGATTCATTTTTGATAGTTTTTCTTGTATTCTCACTAAGTGTCGAAAACAACTTCGACAACTTAAAATACATTTTTGACAGTGTTTTTCACAGAGTTAAAAAATTTGCAGAATTGATCAATCTTCAATAGTTCTATCTTTAAAAACTTAGCTCTGTCGAAAGTGATTTGACAACCACAACATAGCTTTCGAAAATAAACTTATGAGTTTTAAAAATATAGCTATTGTGACTGTTACCTGTCGAAAGTCCTGCACCCACTTTCGACTGCTAGATGATTTTTTCTCCGCTGATTTTTTGAAAACTTTTTTAATTTATTTTGCTATAAATCAAAACTTTTGCAGAGTATTTTAATCAAGTTTTATTAAGATTCATTAGAGTTTACAAGAGTTTATAGAGTTTTTCCACTTACAATCTTTGAGAGAAAAATCCACAAAATTTCTAGAGCCTTTCTCTTTCAATCTCTTTAGTTTCTCACACATAAGCTTGAGACTTAAATTCTTAATTTATAGCTATAGGAATTTTATTTTGCGAGAGTTTCTAGTTATTAAGTGAGATCACAAATTCTTTTATTTAGAATTGTTATGAACCTTTTAGTGAGAGAGGCGATTGTAGGAGTTGCGCCTCTGAGTAGATCTTGCGGGATCTAGTGTTGTCGGAATTGAGGCTTATAGTCAATCTTAAGGGATTGTGATTGTAAGAGTTGCAGCTTCGAGGAGATCTTGTGGGATCTAGTGTTGTAGAACTTGAGGCTCCGAGTTGATCTTGAGAGATCATGGTGTATGAGTTACGGCTCCGAGTCAATCTTGCGAGATCATTAGTGTAAGTGTTATTTTGATTTTGCGAATCGGTTATAGCGCTTATTTCTCCATAGAAGTTGAAGACGGTAACATAAATCAAGTGGATCGAAGCTCGAGAAAAATCTTCTTATGTTTGCGGAGTTTGCTCGTTCTGACTTTGTCTTGTTTTATCTTACTCATAACTTTGCATATATTTGCATATTGTTGAATATCATTTTATTGTTGCAAATTATTTTAATTTTCGCATAACTGATTATCATCACCTATTCACTCCCTCTAGGTGATTTTCAATTCTTTGATTTCTCAAACAATAAAACCTAGCAACACATGATTTTTCTATGCAACTTTACTAATATTATTATATTAAAAAAGTGTTGGAAAAATATCTCAATATTACAAATATGGTGTCCTACGAGTATTGGAAATGTTTCCCTATTCTTTTTTGATATAGTATGGTGTCCGTGTCAGAAACTAGTTTTTTCGAACATGATTGTCCCTCATATGTATAGTGTCCGGTAACTAGACCCGACCCCAGTTCGGTTCGAATCGAACCGTGAACCGGTTGGCGAGAACTGGAACTGGAACCGGAACCGGAACCGGCCCGGGCGTCCGGTTCACCGGTTCAAAACCGAATTGGAACCGGCCTGGGCCTGCTCATAGGCCGGTTTGGTTGATAAGATCCAGAACAAGGAACCACCGGTTCCCGGTTCGAGCCGGAGGTTCCCGGTCTGAGTCGCCCTTTTTTTTAGGTCGTTCGGCCATGGCCTTTAATCTTTTTTTTTGTGGAAGCCCAAGCGGGCCTGGGCGCCTGGCCGGCCTGGCCTAGTTGGGGGGCCGCCTAGCGCCTGGGCCAGTGGGCCATTTTTTTTGGGGGAGTTGGATTTCTCTCCAACTCCCTCCAATGCTCCAAAATTAGAGCGTTGGAGAGAGGGGAGGGTTATTTTTTTAAAATTTTTGATTTTTTATATATTATTCATAAACTATAAATATGGCCTAATTTCTCTCATTCTCCTCCACACAAAAATCCAAATCCCTCTATAATATCTCTCTATATCCCAATAATTCTCTACAAAATTTCTCTCCAACTCCATGACTCCAACTCTCTAAGTTTCCATCTTTCTCTACAAAATCTCTCTCCACAATTTCTTTCTATATTCTCTCTACAAAATCTCTAGCACTTTCTAATTTTCGTATTCTCCATGACAAGTGAAAGTTCGTTGGTAAAAAAAGGGCAAGGTTGGTGAAAATCACATCGCCAACGGAAATTATATTTTTAGCTTTTTGCAATTGTCAGAGATGAATTAGGGCCTCGACATTGATGAATAAGAAAATATCTTGAAGAAGAGGTGTAAGTCAATATTCTAACTCAAAGATCTGAAACCCTAGCCAGCGATAGAGGCGAAGAAGATACGCTAGCCAAAAGTTAAAGTCTGATCTTTTCGTGCATTATTTTACGAAAATTAAGAATGATTAGGGCACGGTCGTTAGTTTAAGTTGCAAGCATTTTTCAAAAACTTATAAGTAGTCCGCTTCCGGTGGCTATGAAACATATCGAAAGCATCTGGAGAGGGCACATCTTTGTGAAGCCGATCTCACAAAAATGCAAACTCAAATATCAAGATACGCTACCAATACCTCTAATTATTTCATTTTTTTGATGTTAAAAGTAGAGATGAATTGGTACGAATGGTTTCCGTTGAATACTTGTTTTTTAGTTTCGGTGAAAAATTAGGTTATATAAATTATTGTAAAAACGTATTAAATTATCAAGCAACTAGAGTGCCTAGGACTACCCTCACACGCACATTACATAAATTTTATAAAAAAGAAAAAATTACATAATTTTTTATCACTTTTGATGGGCGCGTATCCATATGTAGTGATATATGGAGTGATCACTGGCAACAACATTCTTATATAGGGATCACTTGTCATTAGTTTGATTGTGAATGGAATTTACAAAAAAGAGTAATTGCTTTTAGAATTTTTGATGAAGGACATACTAGTCATAATATTTATACATTGATAAAAATAGTTTTAAAAGAATATGGTTTGATTAATAATATTTTTGCAATTGATTTTGATAATGCATCTACTAATACTGCATCTATAACTTAATTAGAAAAAGTTTGTAAACCTGCATTTGGTGGTAAATTTTTTCATCAAAGATGTGCTTGTCATGTTTTAAATTTATGTGTGCAAGATAGTTTAAAACAATAGAAAGATTATATTAAACCTATTAGACATGCACTTAACTATTTATGAACACATCCACTAGTAATGAAGGAATGAAAAGAATATTGTAAATTAAAAAGTATGAGACAAAAACGATTTTCACGGGATGTTCTAACCCGTTGGAATTTAACTTATTAATTACTTAATAATAGTAATGATCATAAAGAATTATTATGTAATTTTATTACTAACAATATTAATGATATTAATTAATATCCTCAGCAATAGGATGCATACAAAAGTATTTTGGATATCTTAAAAGTTTTTAATGATGCTACATACACTTTATTTGGTTTTTATTATCTTACAACATATTTATTTTTAATTGAGTGTATAAATATTTATGGTGTGCTAGAAAAACATGAAAATGATTTGAATTTATTTTCTTTTATTCAAGCAATGAAAAATAAATAACTAGAATGTTTTAAAATAATTTCATCTATTTATTTAGTTGCCTGTGTTTTTAATCCACGTTGTAAATTAGATGAATTGCATGACTATTTGAAAGCTTATTATGAAATTCTTCAACTGGGTGAAGATGTTTATAACTTATTTAGTAAAATAAAAAGATTTATAGTTTATATAATGAATACAGTAGAGTATATTGTTTAAGTATTCATAACCCCCGTCATGGCCAGACTAGTAGTAAAGTTGAGGATAACTTTAAATTTAGTAGAGGACAACAAAACTATTGCAAAGAGAAAAAAATTAGGGGTCTTCATCAAGCTCGAACTCCTAGTTTGATAACTATCTAGCCACTTCATTTGGTGAAGATTTTTAAAATATAAAATTTTCAATTCATGCAATGGTGGAAGGAGCAGTCAACACAATTTCCATTCATGACAATTATCACTAAATAAATTTTAGCAGCCTCGGTGTCAACAGTAGTTGTGGAGCAAGCATTCAGTGCGGGGGGAGTATCTTGAACCAAATTTGTTCGCGTATGTCCTCGGACTCAGTGAAAATCCAAGCATATCTTGATGATTGGACAAAAGTAACGTTAAGATAATAAAAAATTGTGTGGGAACAAAGTCAAAACTTTATGGAAATGACGACCACCAGAACAGAAGGAAGCGATTGACGTAAAGTACGGGGATTAAGGTAAGAAAACTATGTGGGCTTTTATTCCTCTAAACTCCAAGAGGAAACATACGCAACTTAATTATGGTAAAAATTAAGTTCAAGCCTGTTTTTTTATTTTTTTAATTATTTTGTTATATTTCTTTAAATTAATTAGTAACAAAAATTAATTCCTATTTTTTAACTATTATATAAAATTGTGGAAAAAAAATACCAATCTAAGTCCTAAAACCGGATTCGGAACCAGGTCCTACCGATTCTAGAACCGGAATCGGAACTGGACTCTAAGGGTCCGGTGCCGATTTCACTTCCGACGGAACAGGAACTGCTGGTTCCAGAACTGCGGGTGTACTGGTAACTACAGTCCTCAGGGGGTTCCCTGTTTCTTTGCTTAATTAGGGATGTCCTTTTGCTGATCCTTTGTCTCATT
Source organism: Agave tequilana (assembly GCA_038442645.1). Taxonomy (NCBI): domain Eukaryota; kingdom Viridiplantae; phylum Streptophyta; class Magnoliopsida; order Asparagales; family Asparagaceae; genus Agave; species Agave tequilana. Next base: position 30,655 of record JAVJIF010020301.1, on the reverse strand, counting down.
ATTTGGGTGGCACCCTTCTCTGCAAACTGTATTATAAATTTAAATTAATTGAAAGGGCATTCATAGTTAGAATTTCTTTATTTACAAATGATCAATCCTTAGAAAGTGCTCTGACTCAATAGTCCTTACTGGTAGATCATTGACTCTAAGCAGACGGCTGTCCTACAAACTCGCTAGTCAATAGGACTAGGCTTGTGACATAGGAAGAGACTTTTGCCCACTCACCTTTGTCCTATGATTTGTATTGCATGCATGTTTGCCTCTTTAGCTAGAATTTAATATTAAAAGGAGTATTATTATTATTAGTTATATTTTTCATTTTTTAATCAAAAACAAATTTGATTTGAATAGCAGCACAAGAAACAATCACAACAATTAAAATCTCAAGGGTTTTGGAATCCTAGAAATGCTTTAAATTTTATGTTGGCTACCTACTGCCTAATGCAACGCAACTCTCTTGTTCCGTGATTTGAGAAAGATAGTGAATGAATATGATATTAAAAGAATTTCAAAAAAAAAAAGACATTTCAAAGATATTTGAAACAAGCACGTAATTGTTCAGATGTATTGTTTTTACTTCAAGTTTACTTTTAGCATGTGAGAACTCATTTGGGAATTCAAAATTTCCATGTGAACTTCTAAACTCAATTCAATATTTTCGAGGATGTTGGGTTCCTGTCAGTCAACATCAGATTTTTTTTTTTTTTATCATTTTGTGAGAATGTTATTTTCTTTTTGAGAAAGGTGATATATTGCACCTTATATTCTCACTTAGTGAGAATATATACACACACACGTCTAATTTTTCAAAAACATTCGTATTATTCCTTGTCTCCATTGCCATTGGTCTCACCACCATCACCACCGCTGCCAATCAACGCCACTACTTGCCAATTAAGAGCGGATATTAGCACCCACTAAATTAATAAAGCCTCCCACTCAATAACTACAAAAATGTTATTGATTTTTTGGGAAAATTCAACCACAAAGTAAAAGTCTAAAACACCCTCTCCTTCTTCCTCCTCCTTCTACTGCGAGCGGCGGTGACGACGACAGCATGCGATGAGCGGCAGTGTTCAGCGGTCCTTCCTCTATCCCCGGACCTCTCCCACCCCCCTTCTCCACTTTTTGGTTGAAAAAAGTGTCATTTACAATTTTAGTGAAGGAATTAGACGCTTTTTTCAACTCAAATATCCTAATATCACCACCTTTTTTTGTTCAATTCTAGGGTTTCATTGGTCAGATTTGATCCCATAAGCTAGAGATTTCTCAAAAGATTTCATTTTTCCCGAGCCTGGGGTTTTTTCCTCAATAAAGCTGATTCCGTGATGTTCTAGGTTTTTAGCTCTGCGCAAATTTAAAAATTAGTGTTGTGTTTGTGAAAAAGAGGATATTTTTGGTGGTTTAGAGGGGGTTTCAATTGAATGCAGAGGTGCCGACTTTCACTGCAATCGCTCAGGATAGCTTGTTGGAGCCTGAGTCTCGAAACTCGAGGGAAGGGGAGGGCGGCGGGGCTGGAGGACGGCAAGGGAATGAGGGCGGTGGAAGGAGGAGAATGAAGGAGAGGGAAGGAAGAAGAGTGTTTTAAAAAAATTTAGAAAAAAATAGAGTGTTTTTATCAATTTGGTGGGGATATCAAAGAATGAGGGAACCCGATGGATTTGGGCACCCCCAAATTTGATAAAAGCCTCCCCCAAGAAATTAAAAATGACCATTTTGCTTTTTTCTCCTCCTCATTCCTCTTTCCTTCGCCCCCTCGCCGGCGAACACCCCCGGCCACCCCCTCGTCATCGAACTCCCCTCCCCCTCCCCTCCCCCTCCTCTCCTCCCCCCGCGTCCCTCCCCTCCGCCTCCGCTTCCCCCTCCACTGGCCTCCCCCCGCCCCTATCTCCTCCTTCCCCCTCGCCGGAGAAGGAGGGGGTGATGACCTCCTCGGCGGAAGGAGAGGGGGAACGCGGGAAGGGAGGGGGCACGGGGAGGAAGGTGTTGTGCTCACGACAACAACCTGATGAGCATCTCATGAATCTCCCACGCACGAAAAACAATCTCAAATAGTACAAAACAATCACCAGAGAAAGAACACACGCAAACAAACAAATTTAACGAGGTTCGGCCCTCGGGGCAATCAGAGAGAGATTTAATTGCTTTGGAAGAAGATTACAATTGCTAGCAGCCTCTTTGAATGCAAGAGAGCTCCAGCAAATCCCAGCAATCAGATACTAAACCCTAGGAATTAACAACAGCCTTTAAATACACAGATTTCCGAATCAGCAGAAAAATACCCGCACCTGACTGTCGGTCGACCGGGCGGTCGACCGACCCCTTCCACCGGTCGACCGCAGGGTCGACCGAGTGCCCAACAAAGAGTTGGGCATTTACAGTCAGGCATTTCGGTCGACTGGCGGTCGACCGATCTCTTCCACTGGTCGACCGACCGGTAGACCGGGTGCCCAACAGAGACTTGGGCAATTACAGTCAGGCAATGCGGTCGATCGGGCGGTCGACCGCTCTCTGACCCTGTGCGGGTTGTGCACGTGCGGTCGACCGCTGAGCCTGTTCTGCTGCTGCTGCTTTCTTCTGCTGCTGTTTCCTTCGCCTTTCGTCATCGACTTCCTTGGCGATCACCTCGACGACCTCTCGGCTATCCATGTCAACTTCCTTGGTAATATTCTCTCTTTCCAACAATTCTCCACCTCGGCGAAGATTTTTCAAATCTGAGCCGATCTCCAACGTACCCCAGTCTATCACCTGGCGAAATCGACACACGATCTCGGTTTGCACGCACCAGACGAAATCGACACACGATCTCGGCGAAATCGACACACGATCTCGGCGAAATTGACACACGATCTCGGCGAAATCGACACACGATCTCGGCTTGGAATCTTTTAGCTCAGCTATCCACTGGAAAGCACCACACATGCCTTTCCAACACTTCACCTTAGGAGAATTTTCATACATGCCGATCACCAACATGGCTTCTACTCCGCAACTTCACGACCTCACGAAGACTTCATCACGAGCCAACACTGACTCTCCAATTAACTAGCTCTATCTAGTCTTCCTGTCTTCCACTGACGGTCCACCAAGTCTGTGTAGAGCCCACCAAACATCATCGGCTTCAACTGGATGCACACCCCTCCTTATGCAAGCTCAACATTTTCTAATCGGAAGATAAATATGTTCATCGAGATCACAACACCTTACCACCACGTGAAGTCCAACTGGCCACAACACTTCACCTCTACGTGAAGCCTCTCCACCTCTATGTAAAGTTCCATCGGCCACAACTCTTTACCTCTACGTGAAGATCAAAAACAGCTTCTCGAGAACCCAATTAGCTTCATAAGAGTTGCATCACCAAATGGCTGCGCCTTTACGGCTGCCTACGTACCTTTGCCCAAAAGGATCAAGCCAACCGTAGTTCATTGAGATGAGCTTCATCAAGCTCAAGCACCGGTACCTGTATTTGCACAGTGAACATGTCTGACCGAGTCATATGAACCTCTTACCGACCATCATGGAGGACAACGGCCTTCAACTTTAGCTTGTCACGATCACAAGCTTGAGATTCATGCTTCTTTCCCCACAAGCGTAGTTCCACCTTTGTTCCAATGGCTGCATACAACTCGACATCCTGAACAATGTCTTCATCCTGTTCAGCATCAACTTTGGTTTCATGATCTTCACCCGTTGTCACATCCGGTGAAATCTCCTTTAATGTCGAACCAACTGGAGATGATGGAGTAGCATCAACCTCCACCCGCTGCGATCCAATCTTGGTCTTTGTTCTCTCCACCTGCTGAGAGACGATGGACTTCAACATTGAAGTCTCTCCAAAAGTGACATTCCTGCTCATCACGATCTTCTTGTCTTCGGGGTCTCACAACCTGTAGCTGTTTCCCTTGACGCCCAAATAGACAAACCTCTTTGCTCGCGGATTCACCTTGCCATTCTTGGCACTGAAGTAGGCCGGACTTTCAAACTTCCGCAGCACATCATGATCTTGAGCAGCTTTCCCAGACCAATTTTCTAATGGAGCTTTACCTCCTATCGCAGTCGATCTGTTCATGAGATGGCTAGCATACTCAGTCGCCTCAGCCCAAAACGACCTGTCTAATCCTGTATTAGACAACAACCTCCGAACCTCCTCCAGCAAGGGACGGATTACTTCCTTAGCTAACCCATCTGTACCTGTTGTGAAGTGAGTTGCAATACCTGTGTTCTGGCCAAATCGTAGGAACTGGTACATGTCCTTTCCAATATTACCAATATGAAGCTCCTTTATCTTCCTACCTATCTGCCTCTCCATTTTTCCTCTCCACTTCATCAACACATCTAGGGCTTCACCCCTTTGTCTCATGGGATATATCCAAACTGCCTAGATGAACCATCAATAAATGAGACAAAGTACCTGTGACCTCCAAGCGATGCCGTCTTAGCAGGTCCCCAAATGCACATGTGAACACAATCAAGAAGACCTTCATTGTGGTAAGTACTGGTGCTGAATCTCACCTTCTTCTTGTCCAGAACGCTGTGTTCACCTTCCGACTTGCAGGTAGCAGCACCTTTCAGCAATTCCATCTTTGCAGGAGCTCGCAAAGACTTTTCTTCTTCCTGTCCGACCTTTCCCTACCATACCTCTGGGCCACCATCATCTGAGGAACTCGAAGTCTCCACCTAATATGTAATCGTACTACCCTTCAAGTAGTAGAGGTTGCCTCGGTGGACGCCCTTCATCACCACCATCGAGCCTTTGATCATCCTGAGATCGCCATCTCGAATAGATATCACCATGCCCGATGCTTCCAAAGTGCCAACTGAGATAAAATTCCTTTTGAGCTGAGGTACAAACTTCACCTCCTTCAACTCTCAAACTATCCCATCATCCATCTTGATGCGGACTGTACCCATCCCTTCTATATTACACGGATGGTCATCCCCCATGACCGTGTAACATCCATCCAGCTTCTCAAAACTAGAAAACCAGGCCCTGTTCGGGCACACATGATAGGTGGCTCCGCTATCCAAGATCCACTCAGCACTATCTGAGTTACAAACAGTAGGGGTAGTAACCGAGAGAGAGAGAGAGCACCGATGAGTCATCATCCGATCCATCCGCCTGTGCGAGATTAGCCTCGGTCTTTGACTCCACCTTCTTACCTTTGGCCTTCGGGCATTCTGCTTTCCAGTGTCCTAATTCCTTGTACAAGGCACACTGATTTCTCTTCAGATTTCTGAAACCCGGTCTGGACTTCGATCTTCCTCTAACCTCCTTGCCCTTCCGCGATGAACTTTTGCCTCTTACTTCCAGTGCCTCCGCCGATGAGCTTGACTTAGAAGAATGTCACTCCTTCTTCCTCATTTCATAACTCGACAATGCAGACGACACCTCATCATAATCCAAGGTCTGCCTTCCATTGATGAAGGTCAGAGTGAATGTCTCATACTCCTCCGCCGGGAGTGAGTTCAGAAAGATGATCGCCTTATCTTTCTCATCTATCGTGACATCCACGTTTACCAAGTCTGTAAGAAGCTTAGTATATTGGTTGATGTGTTCATTCACTGTGCTCCCCTTCTTCATTTAAAAACTGTACAGCTTACTCTTAAGCTGCAACCTGAACTCAACACTCTTAGTCAGGTATTTCTTCGCAAGGGTTTCCCACAATTTCTTCGCCGACGTCTCATGTTGCACAAGGTATTTTATGTCTTGCGACAAACATGAACGTATCAATCCACATGCCGACCTGTTCATCTTTGCCCACTCTGTTGGCCCAAAGGCCTTCCACTCTAGTTTTGATGATGATTAACTCATGTAGTTATGTTTACTAATAATCTTATATTGTTTAAGTTTCAGATCATTAACCAAGATATTAGTTGGTGATTAGCTTCAACAAGGAGTTTAGAAGCTTTTCATAATGATTCCAGGGCCAAAGCTTCAAGATCATACATTGCCTAGCCCATGGATGGCGTTTTGGAGCAAGTCTACTTGAAGATGAAGATCATCAAGAAGACTTAGGTATCCATAGTTTAGTTAGTGTGTTTAGATCCAATTTGTAAAGCTTAGTATAGTTGATATGCTCAAGTGCACAACACACACGTTTTCATGTTTTGGATTTGGTTTTCATGAATAGTAGATCAAAACAAGTTTACTTTATTTCTATGTATATTAGATGTATTCTAGATATACATACATGGTTTAACTTGCTAAACAAACTTATTTTGATATCCCTATTCATGTATTGAAAAATCAAGTTTGATAAAAATATAAGTGTTGGTTTTTGATAAACTTTACAAGACTCAAAAATGAATTTATATGATTGATATATGTCTTGAAATTTTTATCACAAGTTTGTGTTTCCATATAAAATGGTAAAACTATTTTTGGTGATTTTTAGAAGTGTTAAAAGATTTTTAGAAAAATATTTTATAGTGTTTTTCTGACTCAGATTTCTGTTCCAGGCTTCAATCAGTCGACTAGTCAACCTGACCTAGTCGACTTGGGTGAAGTCGGTCGACCGGGTCGGTTGATCGACGTGCACAAATCTGTGCACGTTTGGAGGCACTGGGACGGTCGACCGCTCGGGTCGACCGGGGCACTTACAGTGCTCTCTGTTTGTTTCGGTCGACCGGGCCGGTCGACCGCAGTTGCCCAACAGTCATATTTCTGACCGTTGGCGGTCGACCGGGCCGGTCGACCGTTGCCTGTCAGAGCTGCAAGCTCAGCTCTAACGGCTAGTTTTCTGATGGGCCTATATAAACCCCATCTCTTTGGGTTTTTGGCCAAGTTTTTTAGAGCAAATTTTTCCTGACTTCTTCATTGTTTTAAAAGAGTTTTAAGTGCCAAAAGATCAATCTTAATTGTTTTTAAGTGTTTTGTTATTTTCAAAGAAAACAAGTTTTTGGGAATTGATTTCTTGTTCTTTATCTCCATATCATTTGGTATTTTCCCAAGAGATTTTCTTTGATCAAAACACTTGTGTTTTCCACACTTGAGCTATATCTTCTATCCTATTCTATTTGGATCTTGTATTTGTGAAAAAGGAAAGAGGTTTGTGGTTGAGATATACCACTTGTTGTAAACCCTTGATTTCTTGGTTGCTCCCTCTTTGGTAGAGGTTGAGGTTGTTGTATTGGGTTGGAGTTTGCTCCCTCTTTGGTAGAGGTTGAGGCTTGTGGTTTGCTCCCTCTTGTGAGAGGTGGAGTTTGGTTGTAAACCCTCTTCGGTAGAGGTGTTGGTTGTTGTGGTTGTTTGGCTAAGGGCCTACCCCTCTTGTGTGAGGAGGTGTTTGTTTGAGAGAGAAGTTACGTACTCCATTGTTGTACAAATCCTTCTCGGTGAAGGTTCCCTCGGTGGGAGTCCTCGGTGGACGGTATAGTGAATTGAAAATCCTACACGGTGGTGTAGGCGGGGATGTAGAGCAAGGGTGCTCGAACCTCGAAACATATCATTGTGTTTGCGTTTGATCCACTTGTCTCTAAACTGTCTCTCTCTTTACATTTGTGCAAAGCATCATACTTCATTCATATCTATTTGCTTGTGTTGTGCCTTGCATAATTCACATTGCTATATCTTGTATATGCTTGGTTGTTTGTGTGTGCCTCACTTGTACCTAATCAACAAGAGCTTCACATAGCACCTCAACTCATTCAAGGGGAATCAAGAGGAGTTAGTCCAGAGCCCTTCACGGGAAATTCGGCTACACTTGTTGATTGTACTAAGTGTGTTGCATAATTTGCATAAGCTTCCGCATTTAGCGCACTTAGTTTTGCATTTAGTTTTAGATTAGCAAGAACACCTATTCACCCCCCCTCTAGGTGTCCTTTCAATTGGTATCAGAGCTAGTGCTCCTGATACTTAGGCTTAACATCCTAGGAGTGAGATCCTTTGTTTGCTAATCTATTGTCTGTATTTGCTTGTTTTGCACACATATAGTTTATCATGGCTTTCATGACCCCACCTATGTTTGACCCTTCCAACATTCATGTTTGGAAGATTAGGATGACCGTTTATTTACAAACCCTAGGTCATAAAGTTTACCTTGCCATTACCAAGGAATCCTTCCTTAGTGATAGCAATCATATAGGGGCCAATGCACAAGCCCTAGAGGCCATTAGAAACACATTATCTAAAGATTATCTTTTACGTGTTTCTAACTTTGATTCCGCCTTTGCAGTGTGGAATTTGTTGACAACAACCACCACCTCTGAGCTTCTATTGCCAAATCAACCGGAGAAATCTAGTGGAGAATCCGATTCACAATGCTTCATGGTCCAAGGGAATAACTCTCTTGAGGTACATTCGGAACCCCCCTTGGATGATAGTGATGATTGCTCTAGTTCTTCATGTAAGATCACCTAGAGGGGGGGTGAATAGGTGATGGCTAATCTAATGGTCACTTATGAACAAATAATGCGGAATTAAAACTAAGTTGACCAAATTAAAACTTCTTTTAATTAAACACTTATGTATACTCAAGAGTGTTGCCGAATTCCCCTTGCGAGGCTCTGGACAAGCTCCTCTAGATTCCCCTTGAATGGGTTGAGGTGCCGCGTTGGCTCTCTTGGTTGAATACTAGTGTTAACAACAATCCCAAGCAAGTATGTATATCAATTATGAGCACAAGGGAATATATCATGCATATATAAGATGAACACAATGAAAGTAAATGCAAGATATAAAAGAGACAAAGAGAGAGAGAGGGATAGAGTAAGCAATCGCAAACACAAAGGGTTTGTTTCGAGGTTCGAGCACACTTGCTCTACATCCCCGCCTTCGACACACGAAGGATTTCCACTATGCAAGATCCCACCGGATCTCTCCTCGGTGCCGTACACCTACAAACCCTCGGACTCCCAAAGTCCCTTACACACCACAAGCCCACCGGCTTGATGAGGACGCACCTCGCACCACAAGTTCGCACCCGAACTCAACCACAACGAGCACACTTGCCCGTTTCCTCAAAATTACAAGAAAAGATCTCTTTGATGATCACAACTCTTGATCACCTAAAGAGTACTCTCACTACAACACACCTATAAGAATATCTAGCAATGGAAAGCTCAAGTGTGTGGTGAGAAAATGAAGGAAAGAAAGCTTTGTTGGAAAACACAAGAAATCACTTTAACACTCTCTTGATAAAAACTCTTCCTTTTGATTGGAAGTATTTGCACTAAAATCTTGTAGAGAAACTCCTCTAAAAGTGTCTGAAAACAGCTCAAGAAGTCTCCTAAATGTTAACCTCAAAACAGATGACAAAATCCCAATTTATAGGCTGCCAGAAAATAGAGCCGTTGGGGTTCTGTCAGAGCTGGCGGTCGACCGCCGGTCGACCGGCCAACGGTCATTTTTCTGACCGTTGCAGCCACCGGTCGACTGGTGAGTCGACCGCTCTTCTGGAATGAACTGTCGGTCGACCGATCCGGTCGACTGGCAATTTCCAGAGAGCAACAGGTTTGGGTCGGTCGAGTATCGGTCGAGTCCCGGTCGACTGATACGCACATGCACAAAACTGTGCATGTCGGTCGAGTGCCGGTCGACTGCCGGTCGACCGGTCACTGAGAAATTCTGAAAAATCAGAACTTCCAGGACCTGGACAATTTGGATTTGGTTTTGGGTCTTGGATAAAATGTTTTGGTCTTGAAAAATTATAGAGTATGAGCATGTGTCATACTACTAACAAGGTAAAATACTTGGTAAAAATTCTTTTGATAAAAACCTAATTTTCCATGAAATGTTTTTCCAAACCTTTATCAAATACAAAAACAAGATATTTGAGTCCATTTAAAAGCATAGTGTGTATGGATATGATCCACACCACAATCAATATGAAATATCTATGTTTTTGAAATCTAGTATACAACTTGGTTTTGGTTAAAGAATATACATGATAGAAATACCAAAAACCAACAAATATTTTGTCTTAAAGAAAACTCTTTTTCTAAAATAAAAATTCTTTTATGAAAGCACTTTAAATCAAGAGTTCTAATCAAGAGTGTGTGTGTGTGTGATATAACTTGAGCAATCCACCAACTATCTATCCTTTACATTTTTACTAAAACAAAAATACAAATTCTATACCTAGACACAAGTCTTCATCTTCTTGAAGTCTTCCCTTGAAGGCTTCTCATCTTCTTGACTTGGTCCAAGCTTGATCCAAAAACTCCTTGGATCACAACATGCAAGCTCCAAATCTTGATCTTTTAACCTCTGTTGAGCTTTGCACCTACTAAGATCTTGATCATGAAATCTGTCACTAATTAGCACAAGATCATTAGTAAATATAACTTCATGAGTTGATCATCATCAAAACTAGGGCGATAGGCCTTTGGGCCAACAATCTCCCCCTTTTTGATGATGACAAAACTCATGGAGTTATATATGCATGGATTAAAGTAAAACTTCAAAGAAGCTCCCCCTTAACTCATGCATACCAAATAAATAAAAGATATGGCAATAAAAGCACATGACATGTATGCAATGTAGGAGATGCAATCATATAAATCAAATCATAAATCAAATCTTTTGCTCCTAATTGCAAGACAACATATATGCATAAATACAAATCTTACTCCCCCTTAAGAAAGGAACCAAATACTTCTCCCCCTTAAGTAAGGAAATCATGAAATCATGCATATAAAATCACAAATTCTTCTCCCCCTTTTTGTCAATCATCAACAAAGGGTTCAAAGAAAAATACATCAAACAAATTTTTCTCCCCCTTTAAGGAAATCAAGGAGGGTAAATACAAATTAATCAATAAAATTTATATGCGATATAAATTCATGAAGAGGAAGACGTTAAGTTAGCTTCCCGACACATATACATTACATGAAAGAGGGATGACAAGCCCTAATTCACATAACGTATAATATGTCATGCATAAGAGGAGATGTGAAGCTCCCCCTACACACGTATATCATATAAAGAAGAGTTGTCAATCTCCTCAATTATAATATACTCAACATGAATCTATATGTAAGAGAGATGTTAAGCTCTCCTTGCATATAGACAATACAAATCAAAAATTTTGAATTTTTCTTATGAAAACAAAATTTTGAAATATCTTAAAATACAATATTTTCTTTTAAGGTACCAAATGTAGAACAACCAAATTTTGAATTTTGATACCAATTATGAAATACAATGCATAAGCTTGAAGATAAATAAGATTTGAAGTAAGCTTAGCATTAACAACTTTGTGCTTAAAAATATAAGAGTCAATTTTAGCTAAAGCACAAGTACAAATTATATATATGTATGAAAAGAGTATATCAATTGAAGTAGATACATACATATATGAAAGAACAAAATATGAGTATATACAACAAGAGTCAAATTGATACCAATTGAAAATATCCAATGATACCATTGAAAATATCCAATGATACCAATTGAAAAGTAAGCATAAGTGTATACATCATATAATCTACCATATGAAGAATTCGAACTAGTTAAATGAACTTGTTTTAAGAACTAGTACGAGATCCTTCCATCAAGGAATAAGTTAAAAAGTTTTTCATGAAAGATCAATGAAACACAAGGCACTAAAAAGCACTCTATCCATAAAGTCCATATCAAAAAGAAGTGAGTGTGATAGTGTTATGTGAAACATGGTATCATGAAAGTTGCAATAAAACTCAATATTCCTTAAAATCATAAATTTTGAAAATACGAAAATCATTACAAATTTTAATATATGAAAATCATCAAAATTATATTTCATAGCATATGTATGTTTTGACAAGACATTAAGTATACATACATATCCCCAAAATACAATTGAGTCCTCATAAATAGATTTGCATGAAAAGCAAATGACTCAAGGGTTATCCATGTATATTTTAATGTTTTGGCAAAAGAAACTTATACATGAAATGAAATCACATGATCAAAACATAAATCCAATTGGGAATACAAGTTTAAGAATGTAGTGATCATCAACATAAGGTTATACTAGTACATCTAATAGGCACAAATAAGCATTCAACCCAATCATATATAGATTTATTTGTGGTCCATAAGGTGTACAAGTATAAATCCAAGTGTTGACAAATACTAACATCTAAACTAATATTCAATACAATGTAGCATCAAAAATTTTGAAGTCACAAAAGAATTTATCCATAAAAATAGAATCATGTGCAATACTTGAAGAATAGATAACTAGTTTAAATAAATTTTTGACAAACTAGTTAAAGATCCTTCATAAATAAAAAATCATATGTTTTTCATGAATAATACTAAATACATAAAAGTTCAAGCACTCATATTCCATAAAGCTCCAAATTATATATTTTCTTAAAGATAGAGTGTTCAAAGGTTATGTAAATAGTGTCTACATGAAAATAGTCATTGAAGCCCAAAACGATCATAAGTCAAAATTTTTAACAACAAATCATGAAAAATCATTTTTCACTAAAATCAACAATTTTCATGGTATATGTATGGTTTATACAAATCTAACAATATGCATACATATCCCAAAAATAAAAGAGTCTATTAAATGTTTGCATGAAGGCAAGAGACTCACGGGTATACATGTATATTTATTAGATTTGAATTAAGCATGCATATACATGAAGTAAATCACACAAAAAAAAATTGGCAAAACCATGTATAAAAGAGAATCATCAAAACTAGATTATACATATGCATAAAGTGGATACAAGTGAGCATGAAGTTCAAATTATTTAGGAGTCAATTGTAATTCACTATTTGTATATGTATACATACAAGTTTGATATATTCTACATCTAAGCATGTAAATACCACATGAAGCACAAATCAAACAAAACATGAACATGCTATGAATGTATAAAATAAGTAAAAGCATGTATATAGAAATAGGAGTTAAGAAATTGTTACCAACTTCAAAGCTCCAAGCATGGTGGTCTTTTCCACCAAATTTCCTTGATAGCAATGCATCTATAAGAGTGTCCATCATATCCATTGCATTCACTACCAAGGCACCAATCCTCTCACGTTTTGTGAGAGCCCTCACCTACATCAAAATCAAAGGGTGGGGGTTTTGGTACCCATGTTTTCTTGGGTCCTTTGGGGTTAGCATTGTTGTAAGGAACCCAAAATTTATTATACTTAGCAAAATATAAATATGGTTTCTTATCAAAACAATATCTTGCTAGATGGCCTTTGCGGCCGCAATGTGTACAAATGTACACCTTAGCATGATGCTTATGAGTGTGATTGTGATCGTGATGTGCACCATAAGCATGAGCATGATGAGTATGATGATGTGCATGAGCATGAGGAACTTGTTTCTTTTGAAACAAAGATTCCAACTTAGAATGGTTAAATGCACATGTGCTCAAATTATCTATCTTATTTTTCAAATTATTAATCTCACTAGTGGAGGCATGTAAAGCATGGTGAGATATATGATCAATTTTCTTTTTCTTTTTACAAACATCTTCTTTTTCTTTTTCACAAATCTTTCTTTTCAAAGTCTTGTTTTCTTGAAAAACAACTTCCTTTTGAGTTTCCATCAAAATAATCTTTTCCTTCAAAATAGTGTTCCCTTCACATAAATCATTTATTTTAGACATAAGGGAAACATTCTCATTTTTCAAATCATTATTTTCTTTTTCTAAACATGCAAGTTTATTTCTAAAAGAATCATTTTCTACATGCATGCAATCAAATTTCTTTTTCAAAATATTGTTATCTTTTTCTAAGCATGCAATGTTATCTCTAAAAGAGTCATGTTCTACATGCATGCAAGCAATTTCCTTTTTCAAATTTTTATTATTTCTTTTAAGCATGTCATATTTTTCAAGTATAAGATGACAAAAAGTAGTGAGCTCATCATATGACATGTCCTCATCATCGGATTCGGAATTTACCTCAAGGGAGTTATCCCCTTGGACCATGTAGCACTTGTTGGAGGTGTCGCTTCCAACATCCGAATTGCTCCCCGCATAGTATTGTTCATTTTCGCCAAGGGAGATGAGGGTATTCCATACTACAAAAGCCATATCAATATTAGCAACCCTACATAAATAATCATCATTTAGGGTGCTCTTTAAAGCATGTAGGGCTTTTGTATTAGCCTCAAGATTCTTACCATCTATACAATAAGCATTATTAGTAGTGGCAAGATATACATTATAACCTAGGGCTTTGAGGAATAATGACATCTTAACTTTCCAAATGTGGATGTTAAGAATATCAAAGGTGGGTGGTGACATAAAGTCCATGGTGAGGTGTGTGTGTACAACAAATATTATGATTAGCCCAAATGTAGGATCTTTAACTCTTAGGTTGTTAGACCCTTATCAAGAGCACTAGCTCTGATACCAATTGTAAGATCACCTAGAGGGGGGTGAATAGGTGATGGCTAATCTAATGGTCACTTATGAACAAATAATGCGGAATTAAAACTAAGTTGACCAAATTAAAACTTCTTTTAATTAAACACTTATGTATAACTCAAGAGTGTTGCCGAATTCCCCTTGCGAGGCTCTGGACAAGCTCCTCTAGATTCCCCTTGAATGGGTTGAGGTGCCGCGTTGGCTCTCTTGGTTGAATACTAGTGTTAACAACAATCCCAAGCAAGTATGTATATCAATTATGAGCACAAGGGAATATATCATGCATATATAAGATGAACACAATGAAAGTAATGCAAGATATAAAAGAGACAAAGAGAGAGAGAGGGATAGAGTAAGCAATCACAAACACAAAGGGTTTGTTTCGAGGTTCGAGCACACTTGCTCTACATCCCCGCCTTCGACACACGAAGGATTTCCACTATGCAAGATCCCACCGGATCTCTCCTCGGTGCCGTACACCTACAAACCCTCGGACTCCCAAAGTCCCTTACACACCACAAGCCCACCGGCTTGATGAGGACGCACCTCGCACCACAAGTTCGCACCCGAACTCAACCACAACGAGCACACTTGCCCGTTTCCTCAAAATTACAAGAAAAGATCTCTTTGATGATCACAACTCTTGATCACCTAAAGAGTACTCTCACTACAACACACCTATAAGAATATCTAGCAATGGAAAGCTCAAGTGTGTGGTGAGAAAATGAAGGAAAGAAAGCTTTGTTAGAAAACACAAGAAATCACTTTAACACTCTCTTGATAAAAACTCTTCCTTTTGATTGGAAGTATTTGCACTAAAATCTTGTAGAGAAACTCCTCTAAAAGTGTCTGAAAAACAGCTCAAGAAGTCTCCTAAATGTTAACCTCAAAACAGATGACAAAATCCCAATTTATAGGCTGCCAGAAAATAGAGCCGTTGGGGTTCTGTCAGAGCTGGCGGTCGACCGCCGGTCGACCGGCCAACGGTCATTTTTCTGACCGTTGCAGCCACCGGTCGACTGGTGAGTCGACCGCTCTTCTGGAATGAACTGTCGGTCGACCGATCCGGTCGACTGGCAATTTCCAGAGAGCAACAGGTTTGGGTCGGTCGAGTATCGGTCGAGTCCCGGTCGACTGATACGCACATGCACAAAACTGTGCATGTCGGTCGAGTGCCGGTCGACTGCCGGTCGACCGGTCACTGAGAAATTCTGAAAAATCAGAACTTCCAGGACCTGGACAATTTGGATTTGGTTTTGGGTCTTGGATAAAATGTTTTGGTCTTGAAAAATCATAGAGTATGAGCATGTGTCATACTACTAACAAGGTAAAATACTTGGTAAAAATTCTTTTGATAAAAACCTAATTTTCCATGAAATGTTTTTCCAAACCTTTATCAAATACAAAAACAAGATATTTGAGTCCATTTAAAAGCATAGTGTGTATGGATATGATCCACACCACAATCAATATGAAATATCTATGTTTTTGAAATCTAGTATACAACTTGGTTTTGGTTAAAGAATATACATGATAGAAATACCAAAAACCAACAAATATTTTGTCTTAAAGAAAACTCTTTTTCTAAAATAAAAATTCTTTTATGAAAGCACTTTAAATCAAGAGTTCTAATCAAGAGTGTGTGTGTGTGTGATATAACTTGAGCAATCCACCAACTATCTATCCTTTACATTTTTACTAAAACAAAAAATACAAATTCTATACCTAGACACAAGTCTTCATCTTCTTGAAGTCTTCCCTTGAAGGCTTCTCATCTTCTTGACTTGGTCCAAGCTTGATCCAAAAACTCCTTGGATCACAACATGCAAGCTCCAAATCTTGATCTTTTAACCTCTGTTGAGCTTTGCACCTACTAAGATCTTGATCATGAAATCTGTCACTAATTAGCACAAGATCATTAGTAAATATAACTTCATGAGTTGATCATCATCAAAACTAGGGCGATAGGCCTTTGGGCCAACACTTCATGTGATGATTATGATGCTCATGCCTTAAATGAAGAACTATCTATTGTTTGTGAAAAGTTAATAGAAAAATATAAGATTTTGAAAAAGAAAAGTCTAGAAATTGAAAAGAAAATAAATGTTTGTATTCTAGACTTGACAATATTTTGCAAGAGAAGGTTGAGATTTATAATGAAAGGGATCATTGAGATCTCAATTAGAACTTGCACTTAAATAAAATGAATTTTTAAAATCTAAAATGATTGTGAAACTCTTTTGGAGAAAAATGAAAACTTGTCTTCAAAAATTGATTTTATTTTAAAAGAGAATGTTGAATTGAAAAATAAAATTATTTCCATTTCAAATGATTTAGATGTGTGTTTAAAGAAAAAGGTTATTTTGAAAAATAAGATTGATGAACATGTTTGCCATGCTAGGGTAGTTTCACCTAGATCACCCTTGCATGCTCCACTTCTTCTATGATTAAAAATGATATAAACATGTTGAAGAAGAAAATGGATTGTTTGGGCTCCACTATGAGCCAATGTGCTAAGAACCATACACGCTTGGAATCCTTGGTTCGAAAGAAACAAGTTCCATCTTTTATGCGTGCACACCCTCCACGGCATACACATGCTCCACACGGACACCATCAACACATGTATGCTCATGTGTACACATGTACACATTGTGACCGAAAAGGCCATCTTGCTAAATTTTGCTATGATCGTTTACATGTTGAGAATTTAGCAAAGAAGTTTGTTTGGGTTAGAGAAAGTACTAACCCCCATGGACCCAAGAAGATATGGGTACCAAAGACCACCCCTCCTATTATTTTTGATGTAGGTATGGGCTCTCACATGACGTGAGAGTGATGACACCTTGGAGTGGATGCGTTCCGGACTTAAAGGAAATCAATTGGATGCATCACTTTCAAGGGAAGATTTGGTAGAGATGACCACCATGTTTTGGAGACAAGGAGAGTTGCCTTCTAGGTTTTGGTAACAATTCTTAACTCCTTATTATTGTTTACATGCTTTCATATTGATGTTTTATAGCATTTTTTCATTGTCTATGGATTAGTGTGTAAATATCACATTTATTAGATCCTTGACATACATGTATAGTATTTGAGACACACATGCTTGCATGAACCCATACTTAGTGTTCTCACTTTTGTTTAAGCTATAATGTACATCATGAATCTAATACATGTGAATTTACATAGTAATCATGTCTTAGTTTTATCATGATGATTTTTATCTTGTTTTTGATGCTTCATGTTAAGATTACTTATTTAGATGTTAGTTTTCATTAAGACTAGTTATATACTTGTTCATAGAATGGGCGACAAATAATTTATATATAGTTGGGCTTGATTGCTTATTTGAACCCATTAGATGTGCTAGTATAATCTAGTTTTGATGATTCATGCATTTTAAACTTGTATTCCTATTTTTGAATTTGTTTTATGAGTTTTCACTTCATGTGTATGTTTGTATTGCCAAACTTTAAGATATACATGTATACCCCTTGAGTCATTTGCCTTGCATGCAAATCTATATATGGACTCAATTGTGTTTAGGGATATGTATGTATACTTATTGTGTTAACAATTCATACATATACCTTGAAATGAAATTTGTTTTGATGAAGATTTAGATTTTCTTGATTTTGTGTTTAATTGTTTAACTTCATGTATATGTCTATCTTGTCCAAACTATTAGATATACATGTTTATCCTTTTTGAGCCACGTGCCTTAATGCATATATTTTGTGGACTCGTTGTGTTTTGGATATGTATGTATACTTTAGTTTGTATTAGACATACATATGCCATGAAGGTTAAATAAGTTTTGATGATTTTCGTGTTTTCTTGTTTAAAGGAATATTGAGCTAAATTGTATATTTTCATGATCATGTTCTTCACATTATATTTGTACACTCACATTTCTTATTTACTCATGTGTTTTTTTTTCATGAGTCATATTTATGCTTCATTGACTTGAGTGTTTGATATCATGTGGATTTCATGCTTTATGAAAAATATTTTTGTTGTATTCCTTACTTGAAGGATTTCGTACTAGTTTTAAAAGTTTTTCCTATAACTAGTTCGTATTCTTCACTATGGTAGAGATTTTCAAACATACTACATTTTCAAATCTATTTGTGAAAACACCTACCTTCCAAGGGCGGATGGATGGGAGATCATGCTCATGTATGCTTTACTATGAAAATCATTTTAAACTTGAACCATGATTGGGTGGTAGATTATATGAGTTATACCATGCTTTTATTGTTATGTCAATTGGTATCATTGAACTCTTTCAATTGGTATCATTTTGATCTTTGTGTATACTCATATGTTTATTGTGTATGTATATTTTCAATTGGTATCATCTATTGGTGATTGGTACTCATTCTATTTCATACACATATACTTGTTTTATTTGTGCTTAAGATATAAATTTTTCACAAAATCTTGTTTATGCTAGTGCTTGAGCTTCAATTTTGTTTCAATTGATTACTTTTGGTATCAAGCCCATGCATCTTTTTAGTTGGTATTTCATAAAGGGGAGAAAATTTAATTTTGTCTTTCAATTGGTGATTCTTCAATTGATATTTGTTTCCCACTCCCTTACTTTATGATTGAAAATTTCATATTGATATCATATGTTTAATATGAAAATTATTTATAATTGGTATTCAAAATTTTTGTTTAAAGAAAAATACAAAAGTTTTGATTTGTATTGACTATATGCATATAGATTCATGATCAGTGTATCTTGTATTGAAGAGCTTAACATCTCTTCGTTATGTGGTACATGTGTGTAGGGGAGCTTCACATCTCCTCTTATGCATTACATAGTGTGTGTTATGTGAATTAGGGCTTAACATCCCTCTTTCATGTAATGCATATGTGTAGGGAAGCTAACTTAGCGTCTTCCTCTTCATGAATGTATATAGCATATAACATCTATTGATCTTTGTTTATTTTCAATTGATATCAAGATGCTTCATTGACATATTTATCTATTGATATCATGTTGTTTATAGTCACCCCTTATTGACCTTGTTTTTTGTTTTAGACAAAAAGGAAAGAACATTGTTTTATTGTTTTGATTGTCTTAATACCCCTCATTTTATTGTTTGGATTGTTTAACCCCTTCTTGATCTTTTTGATTGACTTAAAAGGGGAGAAAATTTTTTTTGATTTGATTTTACTTTGAACCCTTTGTTGATGATTGACAAAAAGGGGGAGAAGTATTTGAGTTTATGCATGTTTTCATTGCTTAAGGGGGAGAAGTATTTGTCTTCCTTGTTATTTATGCACATGTTTTTTGTATTGCAAATAGGAGAAAAAGATTTTGATTTATGCTTGTTGCATGTTTTATCTCCATACTTGCATACATATTCATGTGCTTCATTTCCATATCTTATTATTTATGTCTATGCATGAGTTAAGGGGGAGCTTCTTTGAAGCTTAACTTTAATCCATGCATATATAACTCCATGAGTTTTGTCATCATCAAAAAGGGGGAGATTGTTGGCCCAAAAGCCTTCCACTCTAGTTTTGATGATGATTAACTCATGTAGTTTATGTTTACTAATAATCTTGTGTTGTTTAAGTTTCAGATCATTAACTAAGATATTAGTTGGTGATTAGCTTCAACAAGGAGTTTAGAAGCTTTTCATAATGATTCCAGGGCCAAAGCTTCAAGATCATACATTGCCTAGCCCATGGATGGCGTTTTGGAGCAAGTCTACTTGAAGATGAAGATCATCAAGAAGACTTAGGTATCCATAGTTTAGTTAGTGTGTTTAGATCCAATTTGTAAAGCTTAGTATAGTTGATATGCTCAAGTGCACAACACACACGTTTTCATGTTTTGGATTTGGTTTTCATGAATAGTAGATCAAAACAAGTTTACTTTATTTCTATGTATATTAGATGTATTCTAGATATACATACATGGTTTAACTTGCTAAACAAACTTATTTTGATATCCCTATTCATGTATTGAAAAATCAAGTTTGATAAAAATACAAGTGTTGGTTTTTGGTAAACTTTACAAGACTCAAAATGAATTTATATGATTGATATATGTCTTGAAATTTTTATCACAAGTTTATGTTTCCATATAAAATTATAAAACTATTTTTGATGATTTTTAGAAGTGTTAAAAGATTTTGAGAAAATATTTTATAGTGTTTTTCTGACTCAGATTTCTGTTCCAGGCTTCAATCAGTCGACTAGTCAACCTGACCTATTCGACTTGGGTGAAGTCGGTCGACCGGGCCGGTCGACCGACGTGCACAAATCTGTGCACGTTTGGAGGCACTGGGACGGTCGACCGCTCGGGTCAACCGGGGCACTTACAGTGCTCTCTGTTTGTTTCGGTCGATCGGGCCGGTCGACCGCAGTTGCCCAACGGTCATATTTCTGACCGTTGGCGGTCGACCGGGCCGGTCGACCGTTGCCTGTCAGAGCTGCCAGCTCAGCTCTAACGGCTAGTTTTCTGATGGGCCTATATAAACCCCATCTCTTTGGGTTTTTGGTCAAGTTTTTTAGAGCAAATTTTTCCTGACTTCTTCATTGTTTTAAAAGAGTTTTCAAAAGAGTTTTAAGTGCCAAAAGATCAATCTTAATTATTTTTAAGTGTTTTGTTATTTTCAAAGAAAACAAGTTTTTGGAATTGATTTCTTGTTCTTTATCTCCATATCATTTTGGTATTTTCCCAAGAGATTTTCTTTGATCAAAACACTTGTGTTTTCCACACTTGAGCTATATCTTCTATCCTATTCTATTAGGATCTTGTATTTGTGGAAAAAGGAAAGAGGTTTGTGGTTGAGATATACCACTTGTTGTAAACCCTTGATTTCTTGGTTGCTCCCTCTTTGGTAGAGGTTGAGGTTGTTGTATTGGGTTGGAGTTTGCTCCCTCTTTGGTAGAGGTTGAGGCTTGTGGTTTGCTCCCTCTTGTGAGAGGTGGAGTTTGGTTGTAAACCCTCTTCGGTAGAGGTGTTGGTTGTTTGTGGTTGTTTGGCTAAGGGCCTACCCCTCTTGTGTGAGGAGGTGTTTGTTTGAGAGAGGAGTTACGTACTCCATTGTTGTACAAATCCTTCTCGGTGAAGGTTCCCTCGGTGGGAGTCCTCGGTGGACGGTATAGTGGACTGGAAATCCTACACGGTGGTGTAGGCGGGGATGTAGAGCAAGGGTGCTCGAACTTCGAACATATCATTGTGTTTGCGTTTGATCCACTTGTCTCTAAACTCTCTCTCTTTACATTTGTGCAAAGCATCATACTTCATTCATATCTATTTGCTTGTGTTGTGCCTTGCATAATTCACATTGCTATATCTTGTATATGCTTGGTTGTTTGTGTGTGCCTCACTTGTACCTAATCAACAAGAGCTTCACATAGCACCTCAACCCATTCAAGGGGAATCAAGAGGAGTTAGTCCAGAGCCCTTCACGGGAATTCGGCTACACTTGTTGATCGTACTAAGTGTGTTGCATAATTTGCATTAGCTTCCGCATTTAGCGCACTTAGTTTTGCATTTAGTTTTAGATTAGCAAGAACACCTATTCACCCCCCTCTAGGTGTCCTTTCACACTCTTCATCAGTGGTCGTGCTCTTCTTCTTCTCAATAGGAGAGTATCTTCGAGGTTCGATGCATTCAGCGCATCCATAACCTCACATCTCCACATCCCGAAGTTATTTGTACCGTTGAACTTGAGAACTTCAATCCTCGGGTGAGAATTCATTGTCTTAACCGAAGCAATTTCTTCTTCCATTGAGATTTATTGATCCTCTATCTATGGAAAACAATCAACTGGAAATAGATCTCTACTCAGATAAAAATTGGATTTTTATCTTTCCCTTGAAACCCTATATCGAGTTTCTCACCGGATCTACTTCACCACAGATTTCACGAGCCCTCCTTGCGTCCTCCTGAGATCGACACACGATCCCACGAACACCAATACCTCTGATAGGAGATCGACACACGATCTCCACCGAATCAGATCTCGAGCCCTCCGAATCTTCAGAATTCCCAAGCCAAACCTGGCAGCTCTGATACCACTTGTTGTGCCCACGACAACAACCTGATGAGGATCCCACGAATCTCCCACGCACGAAGAACAATCCAAACAGTACAAAACAATCACCGAAGAAAGAACACACGCAAACAAACAAATTTAACGAGGTTCGGCCTCAACGCCTACGTCCTCGGGGCAATCAGAGAGAGATTTAAATACTTTGGAAGAAAATTATAATTGCTAGCAGCCTCTTTGAATGCAAGAGAGCTCCAGCAAATCCCAGCAATCAGATACTAAACCCTAGAATTAACAACAGCCTTTAAATACACAGATTTTCGAATCAGCAGAAAAATACCCGCACCCGACTGTCGGTCGATCGGGCGGTTGACCGACCCCTTCCACCGGTCGACCGCTCGGTCGACCGAGTGCCCAATAGAGAGTTGGGCATTTACAGTCAGGCATTTCGGTCGACTGGCGGTCGACCGATCTCTTCCACCGGTCGACCGACCGGTCGACCGGGTGCCCAACAGAGACTTGGGCAATTACAGTCAGCAATGTGATCGACCGGGCGGTCGACCGCTCTCTGACCCTGTACACGTTGTGCACGTGCGGTCGACCGGGCCGGTCGACCGCTGAGCCTGTTCTGCTGCTGCTGCCTTCTTCTGCTGCTGTTTCCTTCGCCTTTCGTCATCGACTTCCTTAGCGATCACCTCGACGACCTCTCGGCTATCCATGTCAACTTCCTTGACAATATTCTCTCTTTCCAACAGAATGGAGTAGAAGGGGAGGAGGAGGGGGAGGGGAGCGCGGGAGGAAGGGGGAGCGCTGGGGGGGATGAAGGGGGAGGGGAAGGCATGTGTGGAATTCGACGGCGAGGGTGGGTGGCAGGGGGGCGGGGGGGGGGGATTCGGTGAAAGGAGGAAGGAAGGAGGAAGAAAGAAAGATTTTTTGAACATTTCACCATGAGTAAAAATGTAAAAAATAATAATGACAAACTTGTAAATATTTTGGGGGCCTTCATCATTCTTGGGGTGGCAATATCCGTTCCCGAGTATTAATCAGATGAGTGTCTTTATCAATTTAGTGGGTGCTAATATCCGCTCCTCTTGCCAATTCCACATGCTTAATGTACAAGTATTGATTCAGTTCAAGGATAGAGCGATTTTATTTTTATCCAAGGATCCTTATTAGCCTATAGGTCTTTCTCAGAAAAAGAATAAAAAAAGAAGAAAAAGAGATTATTTGACATGTAAATTTTTGGAGTTCTCCAAAGTTTGAAAAACTATGGGTGGGTCAACAAAATTGTCCCATAATGTTAAGATCCTATGCAAAATTCTGAAAACTAGGGAGAGGCCTCTCAACCTTGCAAGATATCTCAGTAGGCACCTTGACAATGACATATGACGTGAGTCACTGTTGCTTTGCTACCAAAACATCAAAACTATTGAGATAGCACAGTAGAAAGTCACGTTGCGGGAAAACAAAGTGTTTCCCGGTTGGAGTTATCAATGCTTCACATCCTGCAAAAGTTAGAGGAAGGGATCTCGTTTCTGTACATATAACTGAAGTCAAAACATTTTTCTAAATTGAAAGTGATATCCTGGTAAAATATGGAGATAATTTCTATAGTTTTTGATTTTTATGTTGTAAGCCGGGCTATGATTTGAGTCATTTATAAAAAAGTTAGATTGCAAGTTCAGTAATATTAAAGTATAAAATTTATTAGCGTTATAAAAAAAAAAAAAGAGAAGAATTCAACCGGTTATGAATATTATATAAACTTAGACTCATTAATCTCTCAACAGTTCTAAGAATTTGGTGCAGTGACAGTGACATTAGCATGAAATGCTGCAAATAATGTAGAGACTCGATCGAACTTAAGTATTTGTTTTCATTGCTCTTTGCCCCCTTACTTTTGTTTTTATTTTTATTTTTTTTTGGCCAGCTACAATCATGGAGGTGCAAGTTAATACAATGAGGGCCATGTCAGATGAGGAGGGGAAATGTAAAACAGACAAATACTAGAGGGAAGAGAGTGACAAGTCTTCTCAGTAAATTAAGAAGACTCCAAAACTTTCTACTGCAAAACCCAGGCTGCCTTTTGGCTGTACTTCATGGGACTGTAGTGGGCTGCCGAACATTAGGGGAGATTAGATGGCCCCTTCCCCTCTCCCACATGCTCCCTCTGGACTTTCTCTTGTCCTCTCTCCCATCTCTTTCTCCAATCACCCCCCTTATATATACTTGTGTCTACAATCAACAAGAGATAACAATCATCTAAGCTTTTTCTAGTTACTTATGGGTGCCCATTACGGGAACTGATATAGTGTCCTCTGAAAGCGGGTTAGCCTGTCGATAACACTTCTCGCTCCTATGAGAGAGGCTTTTGATTCGATACTACAATTGTCGAATAGGAGTTGGTTTCAGTAATATATATGTTATTGCTGGAGCATTTGTTCTATCCTTTATTCTGTGGGGGGGGGGGGGGGGGGGGGGGGGGGGGGGGGGGGGGGGGGGGGGGGGGGGGGGGGGGGGGTGGGGGGGGTGTGACTTTTATGTTAGTTATTTTGGTTTCCCAATTTTCATAGATGTGCCTTCTCTATGTCCTTGTGAGTTGTGACATCAATTCCTTTACCAGTTTCAGACAAGGTTACTGGGTTTTTCTCAATTTTGCTGATAAGGGAACTTACTTCTCCATTCTTCTTGTCCCCCTCATAGGGAACATGTGCAACTTGGTCTTGTTCTCGAGTTATAGGCTAAGGTGTCACTTTAACAGAGTTAATTCTAGGTTTACTCCTACTTCACTGAGAAGCTCTTCTTATTTGATAACTTTCTTCTTCAACATTCCCCTGTTGAGCAAATGAACTGTAAGTTGAGTCCTACTGAGATTGTTTCTTCCGCCTGTCTTAATAAGAAATGGTGTTATTAGCTCTTAACACTCAATTGTAAATGATCTCTGTAGTTTTCTGATGAGTACTTTGCTGATTGGAGGGCAGTGGTGATGAGTCTGCCTGGCTCCCTGCATGCCATCTGAGAAGCATATCAGAGAGTTTGATGCACTTCCTAGTTGGCATCAGGGAAGCCAAGCAGACATATATGTGACATTTCCACTTGCTTACTAGCTGCATGCTACTCTTTCAGGTGCAATCCAAGAAATTAA
Source organism: Agave tequilana (assembly GCA_038442645.1). Taxonomy (NCBI): domain Eukaryota; kingdom Viridiplantae; phylum Streptophyta; class Magnoliopsida; order Asparagales; family Asparagaceae; genus Agave; species Agave tequilana. The sequence goes on along the minus strand of JAVJIF010020301.1, from coordinate 5,155 downwards.
GCTATTCTTTTACATGATATCTTGCTTCTTGTATGCATTTCATTAAAGCCACTGCATGTAACATTGTCTCCTTTTTTTTTTTTTTTTTGCTCCCTAGTTTCACTCCAGCATTGCATTGATGAAGGCTAGTATAATGTTGAATAGATAGGAGTAAAATTTTTTACATATATCTTCGAAAATTTAGCATTTTGACTCTTTGTTCTTTATCTTGAAGGCTAGTTCCAATAATTACTATGTTATATTCAAGATTCTGATTTTCTGAATTTAAAGAAATCAAGTTCTTCTACATGATAGATACTTCTTGTATGGATTTCATTAAGGCCACTGCATGAAAGATTCTCTTACTTTACCTTCTTACGATAAAAAAGATTATGTCCTAGTTTCAGTCTAGCATTGCACTTGTGCAGATTACTATAATGTTGGATAAACATTAGGAATTTTTTTTACACCTATCTTCAAAAGTTTAGCATTTTAAGTGTTTCTTCTTAGTTGAAGGCTAGTGACAATATTGTTACTAGGTGCCACCAATATTCTGATTTTTCTAAATTTTATGCAGCATATTGGAAGGGGAAAAGAACATACATAAGTCATTTCCATGTCAACCAATAGTCATTCCAAAAATAATCTTTATTTTGCTAGTTCAAATATTGATGGGGGGCGGAAAAGTAAGTCGAAGAATTCAAGTGCATGAAAACTCAACACAAAATACCAACAAGTTCAAAGAGTTTTTATTAAGAAAAAGAACCAATATGTTTAATTTAAAATCGAATCAATTTTTTTTAAAATAAAAGTAGCTTCGACATTCACATCTAAAATTACAAGGTCAGTAATCCACAAACTAGGCAGTATCTTTAGTAATATCTTTGAAGTTGTTTCATTGGAATATTTATTTGATTGTCACAAATTCATACCATCTTAGGGTGTTGTTTATTAGATGCATTTGGATGTCATTGGATTCACTTTGATCTCAGTAACGGAACAAACTGCGCTTTCTTTGCAGGAATGGATAAATCTGAGATTAGGTTTGTGCCAGACATCCAAGCTAGAGGGAGTAAGGATGATGGATATCAAACTCCTGTGCTTGAAATAGTAGATAACTGCTAAATAGAGACATGACCAGATTACCACAAACTACTGTCCAACGAGCCAAGAAAACAAGTACGGAAATAAAAATTCAGAAAATTTTGATTCTGAGACTGAGAGACACAGATGTAAACTGTTCAATTCCCATACATTATTATCTTTATGCATTTTGCGTTTTCAGAATGATGCTTTCATTCTACTGACCGTGCCATCTATGTAACTGAAGAATTAGATAGGCACTACTGTCACAGGTGTCACGATTGGAAATATATAAACTCGAAGGCAAAAGAATATCGACGTAAAAAGAGACATACTAGGTCCCAATTCATCGCTTTTGCTTTCTCTCCAACTCTGTTGAAGGGGCATAAACAGGGTAGCATTGGATATGTTTGATATAATAGCATAAGAGATTGGGAGAGAAATGTTGAGATCGGCAACAACGTGAAAGAGAAAAGAGAAGAAATAACAGATCAATCAAAGACACCAGAAATTACATGAAAAACCTAAATCGGAAAAAAACTACGAAGCCGCACACAATTTTTCACTATTTGTTAGAGAGATTACAGGGAAGAAAAAATGAATCCTTATAGCCGCTCTGTACAATGGTACTCACAATAGCATAATCTATTGATGCTTCATCTCTATTAACCCTAATGACGACGCATCATCTTTTATAGAAAAAACTAAGGTTACAAGTTGTGAGATTCCTAAACTGCCCTTGACGAGTTCACCAATTTTCGCTTGCCAAGAAGCTTCTAGACAGACCGCTTCCAGGCTGGGCCGCTTCCAGGCTGGACTGGATCATTTTCGCTAAGCACCTCTGGTAAGCTACTCTGCTCTGTCGCTGAGGAGTGCTCCTTCGACTAGATACTACGGAGTGATCTTTCGCTTCGAAAACTTCACCACTCCGAAATGCTTTATCACTCCTGTTTTTCAATGATTTTGCAAAGGGGAAAACTTACAAAAAGGGTCGAGGAGCTAAATTACAAGTATTCTAAAAAAATTACAAGTAGATCTCCTCTGAGATTCTGGAGAAGTGTGCCGATAGGAGTCTGGTCAGCGCACGACCACTTTGTTCCTTTGATGATGCGATCGATGAGATTCCCTTCTCGCCTGGTTCGGGGAATCGGAGAACAAAAGGTTGGTAGAACCCTTTTGTTACTTCTCAAACTACCTCCACTGGGAATTCCTTCTCGCCTGGTTCCGGAGATTCCTTGAGAGGAAGATCTTAGGGTATTAGCACCCTGATAGAGAAGAATTCTTGGAAGCAAGAGAATAGATCTCTATTTAGCCGTCTCTCTCTGTGCGTCTTCTTGCCTGTGCGCGTGTGTATCTATGCCTCTCTCTTCTTGTGCCTTGGTGGGCTATTTATAGGAAGAGCAGGGGTATAATTGTCCTTGAAAATCTGAAAAAAGATTGAGTCAATCTATTTAAATCTAGGAAAGTAGTCTTACTGCGAGGCTAGAATCAGCTTCTGCGAAGGTAGGAATAGCAGGTAGCGTCAATCTCCTGATCTATTTTGATTCTTTCCAAATAATTGAAAGATCTCCCCTGATCTTCTACTTGTTTTAGGAGATTCATGGATTACGGTAAACAGCTACCAAATTTGTTCTCAGATTGATCCGATTGGATTTGATCTTCATTTTAAATAGATTTGATCTCATCTGGAGATTTAATTGGTCAAAAGTGACCATAAAAGACCCGCAGCGAAGCTGCCGCGTCGAGCTCGCAGCGGAGCTGGAAGGAGCATCTGGCGAAGTCAGAAGAAAGCTCTCAGTGGAGCTGGATAAACATCTATGGCGAAGCTACCGACCACCCTTCTGCGCGGTTGCGTGTATGGCTTCGAGCGAAGCTAACTCTCTGCGGAGTTAACTGAGCACTTTAGACGAAACTGTAAGTTAGCTCTCGATAGAGCTTTGAACAGCTTCAAGGCGATGTTGGACAAACTTAGCCTCTCAGGCGAGGCTATCCCCTTGGGCTCATGTGATGCTAAATGTAAGCTAACCTAGCATCTTTGACTTGCTTAGGTCTTTTCAAAGACAATATGGCTTACTGTCGCTTCACTGGATTAGTAGAGTCTAAGTTATGATTTGTCCCTTGAGACGGGTACACAACTGGTCATCAGCTTGTCTGTCACTTATCTTTTGTAAATATCAACAAGTTTAGACATTGTTAAGGTCAGTCAAGAATCTTATCTTTTTAGAGTGTCAACAAGACCCCCTTCAAAGTTTTCAAAAGTCTGTAATGGAATGGTTCAGGCTTCGAAATACTTTTAATTGCTTTGATTGATGGTATGTGAAGTACGAACGTCGCCATAGTGGTTGAGTTCAGCTTCGCTTTCAATCTATCTTCCGGATTGGATAAGTTTGCCGAGGAATCGTGTAGATTCGCGATTCTGCGTAGCTTCGCATCCGAGCCTTCCGGAGTAGATTTCTTCCAATTGGTCTTGGAACGTCGTTCCTTTCCCTAGACGAGACTAACTGCTTTCGACTAGTTACGAGAAGGATTATTCCTTTCCCGAAGTTGAAATAACTTCTCTTGCATTAACAAGAAAGATCATTCCTTTCTACGCGCATTTCTGAGGGAGACTATTCTCTTTCTCAAGGCTCAGTAAATGCCTTAAATTCGCTCGCGCTTCTAAGCTTGAAGGAGCGGCAGTGCGACCAGGCCATGAGGCCTATAAATAGGACATTTGAACTCCTCTTGAAGGAAACAGTCCATTCATGACTTCTTCCTGGTTGTTCAGAGAAAGATACTCAGATCTCTGAACTAGTGGGGGTGCCCACTCTGGTCATTAATCGGCCAAGAACTAGTGCGTCTCGGTCATCCAGAGACTTACCAATGGACAATGACTTTAGGGAGTTTATCTCCCTTAATTTAGCTTTATCAGCTGCCTCAGGATTGATTTCTCTTGTTCTCCATTTTGTATCTGACTGATCTACAGAAAAGGGCTTTAGCCCTATTTCCCGCTTCCCGGTGAAGCTATCATTTTCACTTGATCAAAAAAAGATCATTGCATGCTTGCCTGCTAAGTTTGCCACATAGGCAAGAATTGGGACTTAGTCTTTTCAAGGTTGAGCCAGTCTTGTCATATAGTTGGGGTCAAGACTGTGTCCCTCTAGATCAGTCTGGCTTAGCCATATAGGCGAGGTTAGGACTTAGCTCTTTTAATGCTCCTTCAGTATAACTGTCTTAGGCGCGCTAAGACTTGGCTTATGTTGAGCTAGCCCATCATCACTGCGCAAGCGAGGCTATCCTCTGCTTAACTGAAATCCATCCTTAAAGTGCAACTGGATCGGATATAAATTGCTTCGCCTAAAGAATTTGACTTAGCGTATCATGCTTGCATTTTTCTTTGCTTTACTGCTAACCTGTTTTCCATCTTGTGTTGCAGTGAATTGTGCTTGCCAGTCTTTCATCTTAATGAAAGAGACTAGAAACTTGTCTCTTGATTTTTCAGTTGAAACTTTAATCCTAAGCAGGAGGAACCAACTGGGCAGTTGATGCGTGTTCCCAAAAAGAGGTTGGCAGTCGCTTGTCCGAGATGATCCACTTTGAGAAGGGCTGGTAGTCGCTTATCCGAGATGATCACTTCGGGAAAGCGGACGTCACCTGTAAGGTCTCAGATCCTTCCTTTGCCAATTTTCATCAAAGAAGATCCGCTTCTTGATGGCAAAATCTGCCATATGCGAAGGATCGGCCTTGTGTAGGAGAAAGGCCTTTCGTGTCCAGTTAGTTTCGCTTGGAAGTAGATAGGACCACTTGTATCTCTTTGAAGCAAATGACTCTGTTGTAAGAAACACAACCTGATTATAGCAGTATCAATGTGTCTTCCCTTTTGAATCAATAAAAGTTTATTTTGTGCTGTTCTGCTTTGTTTCTCTCCTTTTTGATTCGAGAACACCTGAAGTGGACTAGCTTAGTAAGTCCTTTCCTTAGGAGGAATTAGGAGCTCTTAGTGGAGCTAACTTCGGCCAAAGTTGGAGACCGATTTTCAAATAAGTTAGGAACCAGTTTCTGGCGAAGCTAGCACGGAATTTCCGCGAAGCTAAAGATGTGCTTTTAGCAGAGC
>JAVJIF010020300.1:0-66294 GCA_038442645.1 Agave tequilana | reverse complement strand
CGCGCGCGTCGTCTCTGTCGACGTTCAACATTTTGGTTACGCCGTACTGGTTGCTGGGAACTTCTGGTAACCCTGGAACTGAGAAAGAGGACGAGCATGAACGGGCTGAATATCAGCAACACTAACCTTGCGGGTCTCGTGGGAGACGTTGACGCGGGTGTTACGTGTGATGTGGTTAGCCATGGCACTCTTCTTGTCTGAAGAGATCTCAGAGCGGACTTGAGAGCGGGTCCTGAGGAGAACTTGCTGTACTGCCGCGCCCTAGGGTTCTTAGAGCCGGAGAGAGGAACTCTTCATACTTTGCCTGGTCGAACTCCATGTCAAGTGATTCGAATATTTTTCCCATGTAGGTGATGTCACCTTGCGCCACGACTTGCTCATCGTAGAGAAAGTAGTCCCAAGCGGAGCGCCATCTCTTAGTTGGTGAAAAAATTGAGGGCGCGGTGTAAATTTTTTATTTGATTGTAAAGAAAATTGCAACAGATCAATAATCCGATTATAAGAGAGGGAAGATATTCAAGCTCAAATCTCTCCTTTATTTAGTGCTGGGTTCTTGATGTGGCGATAGAAAGTGAATCTTATTTTTCATTACTGGGTGAACGTCAAGACCTCTTGGGAATCTTCTCTTTGAATGGTGGACGAAGTAACACAGTTTCTATCCAACAAGAATCTCAAAGAGACTGTAGGCAAGAACAAACTTGTACACAGCAAGTTATTAGAAGAGTTAAACTCTTTCTTTCTTTTAGCTGGAGATTTTGGTCCTTCTAAGGCTTACAACCAAAGTTCTTCTGACCAAAATTTTTTGACCCCTCTTTCATAGCAAACTGGACTATTTATAGAGATTTCAGGGAGTGAAAGTGTCCCCTAAAAATACTCCATAACGGGGGTTAACTCTCTCATTTCGTGGACAGTAATTGACCCAGTAATGAGGACAGTTATAACCGAGACGTGGACTTTGAGCCTCGCGTTTTGTTGTTGACTTCGAACCTTATTGGACGCGAGTTTCGAACTCTATCAGACGCGGACTTCAGGCTCTGTGTCTTGAGACTGTACTGATATAAGGACACTGGCTATCGTGTCTTGGTATTACGGAGCAGTTGGGATGCGGGTTTCAACCCTCGCATCTTGGTACTGTACTGATGTTGAGGCACAGGCTCTATGCCCTGTGCCTTGGCATTATACGAGTGGCTATAATTAGCCCTGCTTCTGGAGTTTTGAATTCTGTTTTCTGATGACTTATCCTCAGTGATTTTTGGACAGTCTACAACAAGTCTTGGGAATCTAGTTTTGTTCTTCATTTCTCTATCATTCAAGAGTTTTTCCCGAATATTTTCTTTGTGTTTTTTTTCAAAAGCTTTGTGCACTCAAATACTTAAGCTCTTCATTGTTTATCTATCTTTTAGGATATTATTTGTGAGAGGCTATTATTTGTGATCATTTGTGATCATCAAGAGATCGTTTGTGATCTTAGTGATCACTAAGTTGTATTTTCTTCCTTTACACTGTGCTTGGATTAGTGCCCACCTCTTGTGTAGAGGTTTGTATTTGAGAGAGTGAGGTTGTATACTCTCGGTATTGAATTGTAATTCCTCAGTGGAGGTCCCTTTGTGGAAGGTCCTGTGTGGACATAGTGAAATCCTTCTATGTAAAGGCGGGGATGTAGAATAGTGGCTCGAGCCTCAAAACATATCACTGTGTTTGCATTTGATCTATTTTTCTCTTTCTCCTTTTATATCTTGCATTAGTTACATTATTCATATTCATATGCCAGATTTTGTGTGCTCACCCTTGTGTTCAATCAAGAGAGCTTTTAAAGCACCTCAATTCTAGTCTAGAGGAATCTATAGGAGTAGTTCTAGAGCCCTTCACGAGAATTCGGGCTCACTCTTAATTACACATAGTGTATTAGCAATTAGTATTTGATTCCGTATCTTTTGGCATTGATTAGCACTACACTTATTCACTCCCTCTAGTTGTACTTTCAATGGTATCAGAGCCTACACTCATGATATTCAATTTAACCACCTAAGAGTGAGATCCTCATTTGCTAATCTAATTGTTTACTTTGCACACTATAGTTTACACTTATGGACTTTCTTTCCCTCCCGTGTATGATGTTTCTAACATCGATATGTGAAATTTTAAGATGAGTGCTTACCTCAAAGCCCTAGGTTTGCATGTTTACCTTGACATTATCAATAAATCATATGTTGGAAATGACAAGCATATAGAAGCCAATGCACAAGCCTTACGGCACTAAAGCATACACTTAGTAAAGAACACTTTTCTTTAATTTCTCTTTGTGATCGTTTTTACAGTGTGGAACACATTGATCTCTCGAGCAACAAACGATAAATAACGTAGAGAGAAGAAATTGTGGATGAGCCTAATAAAACTTGCTATATGGTCGAAGGGATTAACTCCCTTGAGGTACATTTGGATACTCATCTAAATGATAGTGCTAGTTCTTCATGTACTGATAATACTGCGGATGCCCATATTTTAAATGAAGAGCTATCTATGTTTTGTGAAAACTTGCTTTCAAAGTACAAAGTTTTAGAAAGCAAGAGTTTTCAATTAAGAAAAATAAAAATTTATTTTCAAAACTTAACATGTTTTGCAAGAGAAAGTTGAGATTTCAAATGAAAGGGATTCATTAAAAATCTAACTTGACCTATTTTAAAGAAAATGAGTTTTTTAAAGAATAAATATAATTTTGATTGTGTTTTGAAGAAAATGAGATTTTATCTTCAAAACTAGAATTTATTTTAAAAGAAAATGATTCTTTGAAAAATAAAATTATTTTAATTCAAAAGAATTGAATTTAGTTTCAAAGGAAAACATTTCTTTGAAAATAATTTTGCTTCCCATTCTTATCATGAATCTATTGTTATACCTTCTATTAATAAGAATGTATGCTCTACTTCTTCTTCAAGTATTGATAATGATATTTACATGTTGAAGAAAAGTGAAGGTTGTTTGAGCTCCATTTTGAGCCAATGTGTCATGAATCACACAAGATTGGAATCTATGTTTCTAAAAAATATATTCCGCATATGCATGCACACCCATCATGACATACACATTGTTTTCATGTTCACACCCATGACACCTTGTATGTTAGAGTGTACACTTGTACACATTGTGGACATACGGACCGCCTTATAAAAATTTGTTATGATAGAATACATGATTCAAATTTGCAACTAACTTTGTTTGGGTTAGGAAAGGTGCTAACCCCCATGGACCCAAGAAAATGTGGGTACCAAAATCTACTCCTATTGCGTTTGATGTAGATGTGGGCTCTCAGACAATGTGAGAGTATTGATGCCTTGATGGTGGATGCGTTCCGAGTCAAAAGATCATATTTGTAGATGCATCACTTTCAAGGAAAGTTTGATAGGAGAATCACCATGGTTGGAGACCTAAAGATTAGTTTATTAGTTTTGATAACTATCTCTAACTCTTATTATTGCTTACTTACTTTTATATTGATATTTTTAGCATGTCATGTTTTTCATGTTCATTATGTTAAAATGCTATATTATAAGCTTGTGATATACATGTATACTATTTGAGATACACTCACGGTCATATGGATTCATACTTATTTGTGTTCTCAGTTATTTTTTAGTTATTTTGTATATTCTAGTGTTAATAACATTTGTATTTACCCTAATGATCATATTTATTTATGTTTGTGTACTTCATGTTTTGATTACATGTTTAGATGTAGTTTTCATTAAAATTTATATTTATACTAGTACAATTAGTGAGCCACACTTGATTATTATGTGTTTGTGTTTATTACTCATTTGTACTCATTACTTGTACTTGTATAACTTAGTTCTGATAATTCTTATATTTACACTTGTATTCCCTATTTTTGTACATATTTTCGTGTTTTGCTTCATGTATATGTTAATTTTGTTCAAAACTATAGCTATACGTGTCTATCCTAGACACTTTACATGTCATGTAGTCCATTATGGACTCTTTTCATGTTTGGATATGTATGCATACTTTAGTTTCGGAAAAACATATATATACCTTGAAGCTTGTTTAGTTGATGAAAATAAACTTTTAATGAATTAATGTTTTTGAGTAAGAAATTTCATTTTAACTGAGCTTCATTGCTTTATTTTTCATGTATATGTTCCTTGCATGACTCTTGTACACTCGATATATTTTGTTTATTCATGGTTTTAATTCATGAGCCTATATGAGCTTCATAAATTTTTGAGTATCGATTCTCATATAATTTTCATATTTCATGGATATATTTATATTTTATTTCTTACTTGAAGGATTTTGTACTAGTTTTAAAATTATCTTAAAACTAGTTTCGGTATTCTTCATTTGGTAGAATTTTCAAATGTATACTAAAATAATCTTCAAATATTATTTTTGAAAGCCCCTACCATCTAAGGGCGGTTGGATGGGCGACCATGTCTTGTATATCCTTATTGAAAATCTGTTCAAATATATGCATGAAAGGAAGGTAGCTATGAGTTATACATAATTTTAATGAAAATTGATTTTTGTATACTTATATTTTTTATGTATATGTATGCATCATGTTTCAATATATTGCTCTGATCATACATACATATAGATTTTTTTCTGGTGCTATAAACATAATTGATCATACATTTTTAGTATAAACTGATTTCTTGCTAAGCTTGATTTAGTTCTTAATGATAATCGTACATTATTTTTATTGGTATTTTATAAAGGGGGAGAACAATTCTTATTTTATCTTGCAATTGGTTTTATTTTCAATTGGTATCTTACTCTACTCTTTATATGAAAAATAGTTTATTTTGGAATATACTAACATTTTCAATATTGGTATCGATAATGTTAATTGATATTCTCAATTTGGTATCTATATTGCAAAATAGTATTAGTGTTTACTTAAAAATTTGATTTTTATTTTCAATTGGTATCATGTCTTTCTATTGATATCAATTGGTAAAAAGGTTATTTTTTCTTTCAATTGGTTTCTTTCAATTGATAGTTTTTATTGGTATCAAAATTTTATTTTAAAATATGTTTATTGGTATTATTTGTTTTTTCCTCACCTCTTTGTTGATGAGTGAAAAAAAGGGGGAGCAGAATTTATGTTTATATATGCATGTTTGATTAACTGTTTATGCATATATACATGTATTTTTATGCTTATTATTTATTGGTATTTGAGCCACATTGCATATCTATATGTTTTATTGTTATGCATAAGTTAAGGGGGAGGTTCTATGAAGCCTATCCTTAATCAATACATATGTAGCCTCATAAGTTTTGTCATCATCAAAAAGGGGGAGATTGTTGGCCCAAAAGCCGTTCACCTTAGTTTTGATGATGACAAACTTATGAAGTTAAGTTACTAATGATCTTGTGTTTAATAAGTTTCAGATATTGATCAAGATCTTAGTATATGTTCAGCTTCAATAAAGGATTCAAAGTCAAGTTTTGGAGCTAATACATGTAGATTCAAAAGCTCGCGCGTCAAGATCGCATCTGGCACTCGGATGGAGTCAAGCTCTTTGGATCAAGTTTGAATCGAGTCTTCTTGGAAATGAAGATCGACGAGAAGACTTTGGTTTATATTTGTTTAGTTTTATTTAGATCTTGTGTAAGGATAGTTTATTTTGATATGCTCAAGTATACACAAAAACACAAGTTCAAATAGTTTTGGTTTTGGCTTAACCCATTTTAGATTTTCAAGAATACATATATGATTTTCATGAATAGATAGAATCAAAACAAGTTTTACATTTTTAAATGTGTATTGGATTTCATCCATATACATTATTATTTCATATTGTAGATTTTTTTTTTTTGATGATTCTAATTCATGCTTTCAAGTTTTATTTTTAACAAAACTTATTTTGAGATTTAATGTTAAAAATATAGATATATCATTTATATGTGTATTGGATTCTATCCGTGCACACTATGCTTCAAAATGTATTTGTATATCATGTTTTTGTATTTATACAAGTTTTGGAGAAAATGTTTTTTTCATTTCAAAATCGAGTTTTTGGAAAATACGATTTTCAGTTTAAAGCTTAATTTCCATACCTCAAAACTAGTTCAAGTAGTTTGTAATATGTGTTGAATTTTGGTCACACATGTTTGTACTTCAAACATTATAAGAACTTAAATTTGTGAATTTTATGCGATTTTATGGGATTTTATAGGAAATTAAAAGCTAACATTTCAGAACCTGTTCTGAGTCTGCTGGCGGTCGACTGACCTGTCGACCAAACCAGATCTCAGTTGACCGGTCGGGCGATCGATGCACACAGAGGCGTGCACACAACCTTGGCCTTGGGCCGATTGACCGAACGTCGACCGATCCAGAGATCATACTCTCTGGATCTGGCCCCGATTGACCGGTCGGTTAACCAACCAGAGAGTCTGCTCTCTGGTTCTATCCTTGATCGACCGGGTGATCAATCATTAGGAAAGTTTGCCTTAGAGCGATTGACCGAGCGGTCGACGGTAACCCTAACGGTCAGCCAATCGACCGGGCGGTTGACCGACAGGCCATTCTGGCCTGGCTCGGACCCCAACGGCTATATTTCCAATGCGCCCTATAAATATTGGTCTTTGAGGCTAGTTTTCACGAAGATTTTCAAGAGTAAAATTTTCTCATCTTTTTATGTGTTTTTTAAGCAAGTTTTAAAGCAAGTTATAGAGTTTCAAAATCCTATCTTTATTTGTTTTCAAAGTTTTAGAAAAATCAAAGAAAATCAAGTCTTTGGAATCCTAGTTTTATTCTTCATTTCTCTATCAATTCAAGAGTTTTTTCTCAAGTATTTTTTTTGTGTTTTTTTCCAAAAGGTTTGTGCACTCACATACTTGAGCTTTTCATTTCTTATCTATCCTCTAGGATCTTGTTTGTGAGAGTCTATTATTTGTGATCATTTGTGATCACCAAGAGATCATTTGTGATCTTAGTGATCACTAAGTTTTATTTTTTCCCTTTGCTTTGTGATTGGCTTAGTGCCCACTTCTTACATAGATGTTTATGTTTGAGAGAGTGGAGTTGTGTACTCTCAGAGTTGAATTGTAATTTCTCAGTGGAAGTCCCTTTGTGGAAGGTCCTGTGTGGACATAGTGGAAATCCTTTTATGTGAAGGCGGGGACGTAGAGTAGTGACTCGAACCTCGAAACATATCACTGTGTTTGCATTTGATCCATCTCTCTCTTTTTATATCTTGCATTGCTTTACATTGTTCATATTCATATGCTAGATATATTTTGTGTGCTCACACTTATGTTCAACTAAGAGAGTTTAAAGCACCTCAACTCTTAGTTTAGAGGAATTTAGAGGAGTAGTTCTAGAGCCCTTCACGGGAAATTCGGGCTCACTATTGGTTACACATAGTGTGTTAGCAATTAGTATTTTAATTCTGCATCTTTTGACATTAGATTAGCATTACACTATTCACCCCCCATCTAGGTGTACTTTCACTTATTACCCCGCCTCTCTTCTTTATCCCCAATTAACTGAATCCCTAAAACTTCTCTCAAAATCCTTCATGAAATCCTCCCCCAAAATTTAGCAAAATCCCCCACAATTCCTCTCTCAAATTCCCTCATTCTCTCTCTCCCCTACCTCCTCTCTCTCCCTCCTCTCGAATCTGTGGCGGCATGTTAGGGCTGCGCACAGGGTGTGCCCAAGCCTCCGGCGCGCGCCCAAGCCGCCGCCGGCGGCCTGGATGGTGGCGGGAGCTGTGGCTCCTCTTGGTCCCCCTACCCCACATTCTCTTCTCCTCTTGGTAAGTTCAAAACTTTAGCTTTCTCTCTTGACTTTCTCTTTCTAATTCATTTCTCACTCTCTGGTGATGGCAAACCACGTCACTGACGACAAGGCAGAGGTGCAGCGGCACGGAGAGGAGGAAATCTATGGTGAGGGGGATTCTTTCTTATCCACTTTTTCTCATAGAGTCAAATTTCTGAAAATATCATGTTAATTAATGTTGTTATGAGATTTCTTTTTCAGTTTTAGAACTCATGGTGAGGGAGTTCTTTATGACAATCTTGAAATTTTCTTGGAAACTCTACGAACTAATGAAGATATTTCATCAATTTCAAATTCTTTCATATAAATGTTACTAATTGGAAGATAAATTGCTAATTGATTTCCTAGGGTGGCTAAGAATATCCTGGCTAAATCTTAATTATGTTAAAGTACAAATTGAGTATTTGTGATTAGAAATCCTAATTCTTTCTCTTTTTGTCATCATAATTGGCTTTGAGAATGTGATGACATGATAACAATAATGCTAAATTTTTACTTGGTTGGATAATAGGGGTAAGGGGTTGTCCATTTATAGATAGATGAAGATTTTAGTCTATTGATACAATCTCCCACCATCAATATTGAGTTTAATTGCTTACTAGATTGGTTGTCGGAAAAATCACATTGAACCATGTAAAAATCGTGTCCTCTTCCTCTCTTTTGAATGTTAATTCTCCACCACATGTCACATCAAAAGGTTCATCCTCTAGTCGACTTGACTTTTGGGGTTAGTCGACTACTCTTTTTGGGAAGTCGACTAACAGGGTGGCTAGTCGACTAGCAGGGTATTTACAGAGAGTCCACACATTCCTGGGTGGAGTATTAGTCGACTGTCTTGTTGGATTAGTCGACTAACACTCAAGCTGGGCTGCTGCTAGTTTTTGATATTTTGATATGTTGGGAGACATTGTAATGTAATGTTTGCCAACTCTTGGCAGTGGAGTGGTGACTGTAGTAGGGTTGGGCCAACTGCTTTGGCAAGCTCTTGTATATACAGTTTTGTTAAATAAAATATTTACATTCTCCAAAAAAAAATGTAGCAGTAGTATGACACTGTTGAGATGTTTTATCTATAAGTTTACTCTTCTTTTAGAGGCCTAATAGAAAAGATATCAACCAATTATGATGCATATACTAGGAAATTCTAAATTAAAATCTTGGTAAAGCATGATTTTTGGGTCTAACTCTCATATTGTGATCCTTAATCGGTACTTGAGTTCTCCAAATTGGTAGCCTTGCTCAGATGGTAGCCTAAGAGAGAAGTTTGATGATATCCAAGCTAGACGATTGTATTAGGGTTGTTAACTCACTAATGAAAGTCATAATGGATGTTGTTTAGCCATGGGCGATAGTTCTTATTACATGGATAAGACAGTGATCTAGTTAATGACATGTGATGGACGAGAAAGTGGATTAGGCATTAACTTTAGCTATAGTTCATAAGCCGTCTTCATTTTTGTCTGCCATAATCGAGATAGTAAATTGTTCCATGCAAATAAAGTTTTCCAATATTGTTTAAGGTTTATAACTGAATAGTGTGGATGTTAATAGGTTATAAATAATCGAAGTTGATAAATGGTCGATAGAAAATTATGTGTGGGTGTTGGTTCTAAGGGCATGACTCGAAGTTACCCTGATACACCTACTATTTAATTTTATGAAGGGCAAGTTTAGCAATAAATATGGTGCCTCATGTGATAATTAATTAAATTAGTAATATATAATGATTCGTGGTTGAAACCTGATGATGTGAATCGATAATCGAAAAATTGAAATATGTTGGTAAATCATAACGAAAGTTCTATTGGGAATTGAACCTGTGGACAGAAAAGTTATATAATATCATGAAAGACATACATGATCAATTCATACAAATGGAAATTGTTTTGAATTTAATATACGACGATTAATACTACAATAAGATTGGTGATCTAAACGATACACATGTTTTGCTAATAATTTTGATTTGTTGTGTCATATGATGAGTATGAGCATATGTATGGACAAAGGGACTCATGTAACTAACTCCACATAATTGTGATAAAGTTTTTATCTTGTCATTGTTAGTAGTTTCTTAAATTCCTGAAACTTAATTGAATTTTTTGACTAAAATGATCTAGAGTAATTTGTTCAAATTAGACCTTGCAAGATCTATGACACGTTGGATCAGCAGGTTATTCTGGAAGTCTCGGGAACAAAAAAAAGGATTGGTAGCATATGAGTAGAATGGATGTAGGAGATCTTATTTGGGAAGAGAATTATGAACTTTAGCCCCAAGTCACGTACATGTTAAACCATATATTTTTTTTAGAAGAAGCATTAAATAGTCTAAGACTTCTATTTTGTTCCAGAATCAAAGCGCATGTTGAGAAGGGTGTTACTTTTGATCGGATAAATGGTGTTCAGTTAGAGGTAGATCATCCCTGGAACCAATACCTAGGAATCGGTGATTTTAGAGATTGATGTATAACATTCAGAAATTGAGAAGTCTCCTTAAAACTTAAAAAAAAAAAGTTGTCAACAAATCTGTGGGTAAATATTCTCACACTAGCATTAAACAATTTAACATAAATCTTAGAACTAGATAAGTTTAATGCTCCTAGTAAATTACTCAAGACTAGATTTACTTTACATTAAAGTTTCAGTGCAAGGCAATAGCGATGACGATTGACTCTTCACCCCAAATTAGTTTAATAATAATAACTTTTCGTAATCTGACCCTAGTTCTAATCTTTTCAAGACATCAAGATAAGTTGAGAAATAAATATCTCTCAAGCAATAACCTTCATGGTACATATCTAATTGAATTTAGAGTGTCAGAACGATAATCTGATTACTGCGCCCGAGTCCCATGAAAACACTTATGGGGTTATTTTAATGAGTTAAATGAGGAATAGTTCATCATTTGCACCTTTGGTAATCTAATAGCTTATGTTTTACTAACAAGAAAGTTAAAAACTCTTCAGATCTCCTTGTGTTTTATTTAATCATTCTAAAGTTCTTTTTTCTAGGCTATTGTTTGAGCTTTTCTCAATGTACCTTCTAGTATTGTGTCGATGTTCTTGTTTTGTTATATTTCTTGCCTCCAGGTATGAATTGTATTTATCTTAATAAAGTGAACTCAGAATAGAAAATTAAAAAGAGAACCATGACTCTGTCATTGGGCCATTTGAATAGTGTAATTGGGAGAAATAAATTTGAATACATCAAGAACTCAAATATGTAAGTGTTAATATAAAACGTAACATTTGAAGATTTATATTTGCACATAAAGCCTTGCGAGAAATTTTTTAGAAACTAACCGGTGACTAAAACTAAGTCAGTAATGAAAGGTTTATAGTCTAAGAATCCTTCGACTGTATGAAGAAATTGAAATGAGATAACACTAACAATAAAATCTCCCAACTTAGTTTATCACTTTATTTTCCTATACATGTGTATGTGTAGTGATTGTGTATAACACATTGATATGTTAATGATTGTTGCTTGAATTCTATGAATATGATTGTGTATATGATATTGGAATACACACACAACACCACACACCACACATATGTGAGCACTATCATTGCATTTTTACTATGGAGGTGGGTGCCAGGCGGAAACCGATAAGAGAGGGGGAGAACGGTGTTACTGTGATACTTATATATTTATATATTGAAGGAAGGGACCGGACGTAAGCCGGTAGGAGGGGAAGACGGTGTTACTGTGATACTTGTATATTTATATATTGGAGGAAGGGGCCGGCGGAAGCCGGTAGGAGGGGAAAGATAATGTTATTGTTACGACATATATATAACGGAGGAAGGGGCCGGGTGGGAGCCGGTAGGAGGGGAAGATGGAGAATCTAACATTTTAATTGTGATCTGCACATATATATGAATGATATATAATATGTGACCGTTGTAAAGTGTGATATGATCATTTGATATACAAGCGTTCATGTGACTTAAGTATTCTTGGATGGATAAATTATAGTCTTAATTTCATTATAATGTTTGGTGTACTATCTTATATGGTATATGTGCATGTATGTGTGATACGTGTGGAGTGTAAGTAAGATGAATCGACCTGTAGGTAAGTGAGTAAGTAGTTTCTATAACTCATAAACCCTACAATATGCAAGGGTAGAGATTTAAGAAGATTAAAGAGAATCAACGACCGGAAGAGACAACCATCCCATTTAATAAGCGAGAACCTTAAAACACCTCTTTAACTCACCACAGTTATATAGTAGTGTCAATTCCAAGTTATCTTGTCTTGTTCAGATTCTTCTTTATATTTGATGTAATCATTTTTGTAACACCCCGCTCCCGAAATACGTACTTAGTTGTGTATTCATATTTTTCGATCGTATTTTTCGATTTACTTTCAGTATTTGTTTTATGTTATGAATTATTTATATGATCGTTTTGCCGTGGATCTGGATTCCTGGACTCGGAGTCCGCCTTACTCTGATCCGAGGATCCGATCCTAATGTATTACTCGATTTGGTCTATTTGGTAGTCAGATTTGGCTGATTTTAGTTTCAAATATCATTTTTCAATGTTTTAAATTTTCTATGATTTTTTGAAAATTTTTCTGAATTAAATTGGAGATCTTCAAAACTGGTGTCGACCAGTGCCGCTGACCGGTTCTCAGATTTTTAATTTACAAACGGAGTTGAATTTTTAAAAATAGATTTTCACATTATTTTTTAAAATCACATTTTCTATGTAAATACTTTTTCTGAGAATTTTTTAAATTTATCAAAATTCCACCGGGTTTGGTGTCGGCCAATACGTTGGTTGATTTTAAGATTTTTAATTTACAAACGGAAGTGAAATTTCTAGATTTTACTTTCACATTGCTTATTATAATTATATTTTCTTCTTTAATGTATTTTTTGAGTTTTCAGAATTTATCAAAATCCGGCCGATTCGGTGTAGACCGGTATCGATGGTGAATTTTAGGATTTTATTTTGAAAATAGGATTGAATCTCTAAAATCTGATTTCACCAAACACGTTAAAATAATATTTATTATTTTTGAGAATTTTTAAAAAACTTTCGAGTTACTTTATTTTGGACTTTTCTGGAGTTTCGGTATTTTTCCAGATACTGGAATTTTATCCTGATATTTTATTTTTCTCTTTTCTCATTTTCTCTCTCCTTCTCAGACGCGAGGATCACCAGATACAGATCTGATCTTTAATGCAGAGATTCATTTCCGTTCTGTATTTAATGTCTTTCAAGTCAACTCCAATCAAGTCATCATGACTTTTGTCCTTTCTGTTAAACGCAACATTCACGTTTTTTCCCTGGACGCAAGTTTCATTCCCGCCTCTGGGCAATTGCCAGACGCCAGTCTGAGTTTATTGAGATGCAACCCATTTTAGAATGAGATGCAAGTCTCATCTCTTTATCTCTTTTAAACTAATGGCAAACTTGTAATAATCAAAACAACTCCTTTATATATACATCCATCTTTCTCTCTCCCTTTCATTTTCTTTTTTCTTCTCCAACTACAAACGGCAGCACCTAACCAGCCGTACCTCCCTCCTTGGCTGGCCACCCTTTCTCTCTTCTCTACTACTATTTCCTCCACCAACCTTCCCTCCATCTCCTCCTCCATTCTAACAATAACAACCACAACACTATATTCACCACCTTCTTCTTTCTTTCCTCTTTTCACCAAACAACCTACTTCCGCCACCACCTACACCACCTTGGTCACCACCAACCACGCCATGTTCCTCTCTTCGGCGTCGTGCTTTTCCAATGAACCTATTTGTCGCTCTCCGAAACCCCATTTTCAAAACTCTAAATCTCCATTTTTAACTATACTTGAACCCCACTAATTTGCTTGGACTTGGACTGCCGCCGGCCGCCGCCGGCGACCACCGGCCAGGCCATGGTCGGCCATCCTCCCCTTTCCCTTCTTCTTTCTTTTCTTTCCTTTCCTTCTTTCTTTTCCTTCTTTCTTTCTTTCCTTTCTTTTTTTTTCCTTTCCTTTCCTTTTTCCTTCCGTCTTTTTTTTCTCCCAACCTGCGGCTTTCCTTTCCTCCCATTCTTGCGTCTCTCTCATCCTTTCACCCCGGCATCACTCTCTCTCATCTCCCTATCTCTCTCTTTTGATAATTGCTAGACATGGAATTAAACCCGCGTCTAAGTAATTACTTAACGCGACCTTCGCGTTCTTGTATCAGCGTGACGCGGAGCTCATACCCCACGTCCGCGTTCTTTTCGTGTTCTTACTTAAACGTGGGTCTTGAACCCACGTTTGTGGCCTCTACGTGACACAACTCCCGCATCTGCGGTTCTCATGTCTCCATTCCCTCTCCTTCTGATTTCTTCTCTCTCTAGCTTTCTCTTTCTCTCTCCTCTCTATCATTCTCTTTCCTTTTAGATTTTTCTTCTCTCTCTATAACTTCTCTTTAACGTGTTTACGCGTTGATTTCCTGGATACTAGAGATCAGGGATTTCATAGTATTTTTCATATTTAGGCAAGTGTTCTCGCTTTCCTTTTGGACTTCTGCGCTTTATCGGGTCAACTTGATTGTCTTATGTATTTGTATCTAGAACTAACACCTTCTCTACAGGTACCCTTACTTTCGGGCCTAACCTCCAGATACAACCCTGAGGTTTTAAGTCCTCTGGACTTTCTCTATGTTACGCCTGGTAGGCGGACCTAGCGTCAAACACTTTACCGCTTACTCTGTTTGAGTATAGTTACCCCGTGAGCATAGCTTCCCCCGTGAGCGGTAGTATGGCGTTATACGCTTGCTGCGGCACGTGTGTCTAGCTACGCTGCGAGTGGTAACCTCGCGAGTGTGATAGCATTTAGTGTTGTACATTAGTTTCGCTCCAGCCCTGCTTAGCTCCGCTTGGATGTTTGCTTGCTTACTGAATTTCTTGCCTGCCAGTTTCGATTCTTCTATTAATGGTTGTGAAGAGTTTGAAATCTTACTTATACTGTTTTTTCTAAAAATGCATGATTTTTCGGTATTTGTACCGATCCTTTGTATCAGTACGGTTTCCTGTATCGCTTGACATACTTTCGCCTGATGTTTTTGCATATACTATGCTGTCTCTTGTCACTTGCCTGATGTCACCCTCATGTCATGTTACCACCTAACACCCTACATGCTACTACTTGACACTTTCTTCTTGCTATGACATGACCTATCACCTGCCTCCTGACATATTAATACCTGACCTGTGATTATCACATTCACGGGAATACTATACTTGTTATCCTGTATTACATACAGTGACTTGAATCTTGTACTTGTTATCCTGTATTACATACAGTGACTTGAATCTTGTACTTGTTATCCTGTATTACATACAGTGACTTGAATCTTGTACTTGTTATCCTGTATTACATACAGTGACTTGAATCTTATACTTGTTATCTTGTATTATATATACAGTGACCTGAATCTATAGTACTCATGTACTCTTGAATTCTTGATCATGTTTTGTACCTGCTATTCCTGTAAATTGAAAATTACATAATAAATCATAAAAAGAAACAACTTACATCGGGTTGGGGGAAACTTGCGGATATCAATATATGTTCGTGTTCATAGTAGTATTAGATATATTGTGCAACTAAATTTTCGGTTTGACCTGAGGGCCTGCAGGCGACCGAGAGGAGCGCGGCTCCCTCCTTCTTGGTACTATCTTGATAAAGGTCATTCTATAAGACCCTCCTGATAGCCTTGCGGCAGGTTCCGTCCTCCAGCAATGGAACAATCCTAGGCCGTGGTCCCGGTATGCACGGGACCCACTGTAAACATTGTTCGTTGATACTCCCGTTGGTTTCTAATACAACTTTGTTTTACTCAGATGTGGATATATGTGTGCTGGGACGCTAGTTAACATATCTAGACATCTGGGTAAAACGAGTAAAAACAATAGTAATAAAGATGCCAACTATGTATCCCTTGTATGCTTGCCGAGTTTACTTTCATCGGGTTTTACATCAGATTTCTGGTTTATGACCATTATTATGTTATAACTGCTTACAGCCTGCTTTACCACTTGTGTTCTATTCCACCAGTCTCTTACTCTTATCTTATCATACCATGAGTAATCCCTACTTGATATCACTTACTATATATCTACTTGCTTTTGTATGCTTGTGCTCATGACACGGTTTTCAATGCATGTTTATGATTCGGATTTATCGATACACGTGTGCTTATCTGTGCTCGCCATTTCACATTCGCATCACCACTCGCCGGGGAGTTCTGTCTGACTCCCCTGGATCCTCATGTCTACGTCTTGGAGCTTGGAGCATGTGGATTCTCCCGGATATTGATCAGAGTGGCGCAGCTGAAGAGAGGATCTCCAGCAGACCGTCTGCAGCCCTATCCTTCCAGACCCCTGCGCGTCTCTCGAGTTTTCCTTCTGTAAACTCGTGAACGCTTCTTGTACTGTTCATACTTGTATACCCTTTTGTATTCTTGCATTTGCGACTATCATGATATAATATTCTTTTAATATTTGTCACATTTAGTGATAACTTTGTAATTGTACTCATATGTTAGAATGTATAATGCACCACGTTCTTTCGTACTCTGATTCTTGCTTGTACTGATGCTTAGCGTATATACGTGAGGGTATTTCTGACCTGCATATATATCTCGCAGTAACGTCTCCGTACTCGCGGTATCGGAACGTTACAGGTCTCGCATCCTCAGTACATCCAGACGACAAATTAATGGTAAAGAAATTTGTAACTGAAATGCATGAGTCCTGGTTATACAGTCCAACTACAAGTACAGAGTTATCTATTCTTTTTTGATCATTCTTCCTTTGATTCGTAATCCCTTCTATCTTTCCATTGTTTTGGTCTTTTCGTAACCTTTTATACCAACTTAAGATATGAATAGATTAGAGAGGTAGTGGCTGGCACTGAATGAAGCTATTATATGATTTCTTCGGCCACCTCTATGAAGTTGGGTATTCTCAGAATGGATCTGCAATCGGGTTATCTTTCAGAAGTTAGTAGTCAGGATTCTACGGTTATTCTCTATTCTTGGCTATATCATTCAAAGTGATCGATGCTTGGTATTCGAAATTCTTAATTATCGGTCTTCTTTATTATGCTCAGTATTATCGGAGTTTTCATTATCTTCAGTATTCTGCCTTATTCTGGGAGAGCTGTCAAGTGTGCAGTATAGCTGGAATTCTATTGCAAAGCAGTGTTATCAAGTCAGTATTATTTGGCATTGTTTTAAGATTTAAACAGCAGGAAGTGCAGAAGATATCTATATTCCGATTATTGTTTAGTCAACTTGAGAGCCTTACCTGCAGTGATTCATATTTTGATTGGTATAATTCTCATCTCTGTCCCTCTTGTGTTCATTTTACCCCTTATCGAAATTGCAAGGATGCATTTTTTTTGTAAAGTGGATGGAATGTAACACGCCGCTCCCGGAATACGTACTTAGTTGCGTATTCATATTTTTTAATCATATTTTTTGATTTACTTTCAGTATTTGTTTTGTGTTATGAATTATTTATATGATCGTTTTGCCGTGAATCTGGATTCGTGGACTCGGAGTCCGCCTACTCTGAACCGAGGACCCGATCCTAGAATATTGCTCGATTTGATCTTTTCAGTAGTCATATTTAGCCTATTTCAATTTCAAACATCATTTTTCAATATTTTAAATTTTTTATGATTTCTTGAAATTTTTCTGAATTAAATTGGGGATCTTCAAAATCGGTGTCGACCAGTGCCGCTGACTGATTCTCAGATTTTTAATTTACAAACGGAGATAAATTTTTAGAAATTGCTTTTCACATTATTTCTTAAAATCACATTTTATATCTAAATACTTTTTCTGAGAATTTTCTAAATTTATCAAAATTCCTTGTGTTTGGTGTTGGCTAGTATCGCTAGTTGACTCCAGGATTTTTAATTTACAAACATAAGTAAATTTCTAGATTCTACTTTCACATTAATTTTTAAAATTGTATTTTCTTATTTAATGAATTTTTTGAGATTTTTCAGAATTTATCAAAATCCGGCCGATCCGGTGTAAACCGGCATCGATGGTGGATTTCAGAATTTTTATTTTGAAAAGGAGATTGAATCTCTAAAATATGATTTCACTAAATATCTTAAAATAATATTTATTATTTTTGAGAATTTTTAAAAAACTTTTCGAGTTACTTAATTTTTGGACTTTTTCGGAGTTTCGGTATTTTCCCAGATACCGGAATTTTATCCTGATATTTATTTTTCTCTTTAATCATTTTCTCTCTCCCTCCTCAGACGCGAGGATCACCATATATAGATCTGATTTTTAATACAGAGATTCGTTTCCGTTCTGCATTTAATGCCCTTCAAGTCAACTCCAATCAAGTCATCATGACTTTTGTCCTTTTTGTTAAACGCAACATTCACGTTTTTTTTTCTGGACGCAAGTTTCATCCTTGCATCTGGGCAATTGCCAGACGCGAGTCTGAGTTTATTGACACACAACCCATTTTATAATGAGACGCAAGTCTCATCTCTTTATCTCTTTTAAACTAATGGCAAACTTGTAATAATCAAAACAACTCCTTTATATATACATCCATCTTTCTTTCTCTCCCTTGAATTTTTCTTCTTTCTTCTCCAACTGCAAACGGCAGCACCCAACGAGCTGTACCTCCCTCCTTGGCCGGCCACCCTTTCCCCCTTCTCCACCACTATTTCCTCCCCCAACCTTCCCTCCATCTCCTCCTCCATTCCAACAACAACACACAACACCATCTTCACCACTTTCTTCTTCTTTTCTTTTTTCTCCAAACAACCCACTTTCATCACCATCTTCTCTACCACCTACACTACCACCTATACCACCTTAGTCACCACCAACTACGCTATCTTCCTCTCCTCGGCGTGCTCTTTCCAACGAAGTTATCCGTCGCTCTCCGAAACCCCTTTTTCAAACTCAAAATCTCTATTTTTAACTAGACTTGCACCCCACTAATTTGCTTGGACTTGGACTGCCGCTGGCCACCTCCGGCCGCCGCCGGCGACGACCAGCCAAGTCATGGTTGGCCATCCTCCCCCTTTCTTCTTTCTTTTCTTTCCTTTCCTTCTTTCTTTTCCTTCCTTCTTTCTGTCCTTTCTTTTTCCTTTCCTTTCCTTTTTCCTTCCTTCTCTGTTTTTCTCCCAACCTATGTCTCTCCTTTTCTCTCATCCCTGCGTCTCTCTCACCCCCTTCTTCCGTGCATCACTCTCTCATCTCCCTATCTCTCTCTTATGATAATTGCTAGATGTGGAATTAACCCCGCATCTAGGCAATTCCTTAATGCGACCTTCGCGTTCTTGTATCAGCGCGACGCGGAGTTCATGCCCGCGTCTGTGTTCTTCTCGTTTCCTTACTTAAATACGAGTCTCGAACCCCACGTCTGTGGCCTCTACGCGACGCAACTCCCGCATCTGCGATTCTCGTGTCTCCATTCCCTCTCCTTCTGATTTCTTCTCTCTCAGCTCTCTCTTTCTCTCTCCTCTCTCTTATTCTCTCTCTCTAGATTTTTCTTCTTTCTATCACTTTCTTTTTAACATGTTTACGTGTTGATTTCCTGGATTCAGGAGATCAAGGATTTCACAGTATTTTTCGTATTTAGGCGAGTGTTCTCGCTTTCCTTTTGGACTTCCGCTCTTTGTCGGGTCGCCTTGATTGTCTTTTGTATTTGTATATGAAACTAACACCTTCACTGCAGGTACTCTTGCTTTTGGTCTAACCTCTGGGTACAACCTCTGAGGTTTTAAAGTCCTTTGTACTTTCTCTATGCTACATCTGGTAGGCGGACCTAACGTCAACACTTTACGGCTTACTCCGTTCGAGCATGGTTACCCCGTGAGCATGGCTTCCCCCGTGAGCAGTAGTATGGCGTTTATACGCTTGCTGCGACAAGTGTGTCTAGTTACGCTGCTAGCGGTAACCTCGCCGAGCGTGATAGCATTTAGTGTTGTATATTAGCTTCGCTCCAGCCCCGCTTAGCTCCGCTTGAATGTTCGCTTGCTTACTGAATTACTTGCCTGCCAGTTTCTCGATTCTTCTATTAATGGTTGTGATGAGTTTAAAATCTTACTTATACTTGTTTTTCCTAAAAATGCATGATTTTCTGGTATTTGTACCGATCCTTTATATCAGTACAATTTTCCTGTAACGCTTGACAAGCTTTTGCTTGATGTGCTAGCATATACTGTGCTGTCTCTTGTCACCTGCCTGATGTCACCCTCATGTCATGTTATCACCTGACACCCTACAAGTTACTACTTGACACTTACTTCTTGCTATGACATGACCTATCACCTGCCTCCTGACATATTAATACCTGACCTATGATTATCACATTTACGAAATTCTATAATTATTATCCTGTATTACATATAGTGACTTGAATCTTTTACTTGTTATCCTGTATTACACACAGTCACTTGAATCTTGTACTTGTTATCCTGTATTACACATAGTGACTTGAATCTTATACTTGCTATCCTGTATTATATATACGTGACCTGAATCTATAGTACTCATGTACTCTTAAATTCCTGATCATGTCTTGAACATGCTATTCTCGTAAATTGATAATTACATAATAAATCATAAAAAGAAACAACTTACATCGGGTCGGGGAAACTTGCGGATATCAATATATATTCGTGTTTGCAGTGATATTAGGTATATTGTGCAACTAAATTTTCGGTTTGACCTGAGGGCCTCCAGGCGACCGAGAGGAGCGCTAACTCTCTCCTTCCTGGTACTATCTTAATAAAGGACATTCTATAAGACCCTCCTGATCGCCTTGCGGCAGGTTCGATCCTCCATCAACGGAACAATCCTGGGTCGTGGTCCCGGGTATGCACGGGACCCACTGTAAACATTGTTCGTTGATACTCCCATTGGTTTCCAATAACAACCTTGCTTAACTCAGATGTGGATATATGTGTGCTGGGACGCTAGTTAACATATCTAGACATCTGGGTAAAAAGAGTAATAACAATAGTAATAAAAGATGCCAACTATGTATCCCTTGTATGCTTGTTAAGTTTACTTTCATCGGGTTTTACATCGGATTTTCAGTTTATGACCATTATTATGTTATAACTGCTTACATCCTACTTTACCACTTGTGTTCTATTCCACCAGTCTCCTACTCTTATCTTATCATACCATGAGTAATTCCTACTTGATATCCCTTACTATATATCTACTTGCTTTTGTATGCTTGTGCTCACGACACGATTTTCAATGCATTTTTATGATTCTGATTTATTGATACACGTATGCTTATTTATCCTCGCCACTTCGCATTTGCATCACCACTCGCCGGGGAGTTCTGTCTGACTCCCCTGGATCCTCATGTCCAGGTCTTGGAGATTGGAGCGTATGGATTCTCCCGGATATTGATCAGAGTGGCGCAGCTGAAGAGAGGATTTCCAGCAGACCGTCTGCAGCCCTATCCTTCCAGACCCCTGCGTGTCTCTCGAGTTTTTTTCTGTAAACTCGTGAGCGCTCCTTGTACTGTTCATACTTGTATACCCTTTTGTATTCTTGCATTTGCGACTATCAGTGATGTAATATTCTTGTAATATTTGTCACATTTGGTGATAATTTTATAATTGTACTCATATGTTGGAATGTATAATGCATCACGTGCTTCCGTACTCTGATTCTTACCTGTACTGATACTTAGCGTGTATACGTGAGGTATTTCGGACCTGCGTATATTTCTCGCAGTAACGTCTCTGTACTCGCGGTATCGGAGCGTTACAGGTTGGTATCAGAGTCTAGGCTCTCGCATCCTCAGTACGTCCAGACGACAAATTAATGGTAAAGAAATTTATGACTGAAATGCATGAGTCCTGGTTATACAGTCCAACTACAAGTACAGAGTTATCTATTCTTTCTTGATCATTCTTCATTTGATTCCTAATCCCTTCTATCTTTCCATTGTTTTGATTTTTTCGTAACCTTTTATACCAACTTAAGATATGGATAGATTAGAGAGGTAGTGGCTGGCGCTGAATGAAGCTATTATATGATCTCTTCGGCCACCTCTATGGAGTTTGGATATTCTTAGGATGGATATGCAATCGGGTTATCTTTCAGAAGTTAGTAGTCAGGATTTTCTACGGTTATTTTCTATTCTTGGCTATATCCTTCAAAGTGATCGATGTCTGATATTCGGAATTCTTAATTATCAGTCTTCTTTATTATGCTCAGTATTTTTAGGGTTTTCATTATCTTTAGTATTCTGACTTATTCTCAGAGAGCTATCAAGTGTGCAGTATAGCTGGAATTCTATTGCAAAGCAGTATTATCAAGTCAGTATTATTCGACATTGTTTGAAGATTTATACAGAAGGAAGTACAAAAGATATCTATATTCTGATTATTGTTCAGTTGACTTGAGAGTCCTACCTGCAGTTATTCATATATTGATTGGTATAATTCCCGTCTCTGTCCCTCTTGTGTTCATTTTACCCCTTATCGAAATTGCGAGGACGCAATTTTTTTGTAAGGTGGATGGAATGTAACACGCCGCTCCTGGAATATGTAATTAGTTGCATATTCATATTTTTTGATCGTATTTTTTGATTTACTTCCAGTATGTGTTATGAATTATTTATATGATCGTTTGTCGTGGATCTGGATTCGTGGACTCGGAGTTCCCCCTACTCTGAACCGAGGGCCCGATCTTAGTGTATTGGTCGATTTGATCTTTTCGGTAGTCAGATTTAGCCGATTTTAGTTTCAACATCATTTTTTAATATTTTAGATTTTTTATGATTTTCTGAAATTTTTCTGAATTAAATTGGAGATCTTCAAAACCGGTGTCGACCAGTGCCACTGACCGATTATCAGATTTTAATTTACAAATGGAGTTGAATTTCTAGAAATGACTTTTCATATTATTTCTTAAAATCACATTTCTATCTAAATAATTTTTCTGAGAATTTTCTAAATTTATCAGAACTCCCCCGGGTTTGGTGTCGGCTAGTATCGCTGGTTGATTCCAAGATTTTTAATTTACAAACGGAAGTGAATTTTTAGATTTTGCTTTCACATTACTTATTAAAACTGTATGAATGTATTTTCTAAGATTTTTCAGAATTTATCAAAGTCCGGGCGATCCGGTGTAGACCAACATTGATGGTGGATTTCAAGATTTTTATTTTGAAAACGGGATTGAATATCTATAATTTGATTTTACTAAACATCTTAAAATAATATTTATTATTTTTGAGAATCTTTGAAAAACTTTTCGAGTTACTTTATTTTATGACTTTTTCGGAGTTTTGGTGTTTTCCCAGATATCGAAATTTTATCCTGATATTTTATTTTTCTCTTTTCTCATTTTCTCTCTCCTCCTCAGACGCGAGGATCACCATATACAGATCTGGTCTTTAATACAGAGATTCGTTTTTGTTCTCCATTTAATGCCCATCAAGTCAACTCCAATCAAGTCATCATGACTTTTGTCCTTTCTGTTAAACGCAACATTCACGTTTTTTCCCTGACGCAAGTTTCATCCTTGCATCTGGGCAATTGCCAGATGCGAGTCTGAGTTTATTGACACGCAACCCATTTTAGAATGAGACTCAAGTCTCATCTTTTTATCTCTTTTAAACTAATGGCAAACTTGTAATAATCAAAATAACTCCTTTATATATACATCCATCTTTCTTTCTCTCTCTTGAATTTTCTTCTTTCTTCTCCAACTGCAAACGGCAGCACCCAACCAGCCGTACCTCTATCCTTGGCCGGCCACCCTTTCCCTCTTCTCCACCACTATTTCCTCCACCAACCTTCCCTCCATCTCCTCCTCCATTCCAACAACAACAATAACAACCACAACACCATCTTCACCACTTTCTTCTTCTTTCTTTTTTTACCAAACACCCACTTCCACCACTATCTTCTCTACCACCTACACCACCACCTACACCACTTTGGTCACCACCAATCACGCCATTTTCCTCTCCTCGGCGTGCTCTTTCCAACGAACCTATCCGTCGCTCTCCGAAACCCCTTTTTAAAAACTCCAAATCTCCATTTTTAACTAGACTTGCACCCTACTAGTTTGCTTGGATTTGGACTGCCGCTGGCCACCTCCGGCCGCCGCCGGCGACGACCGGCCAAGCCATGGGCGGCCATCCTCCCCCTTCCTTTCTTCTTTCTTTTCTTTCCTTTCCTTCTTTCTTTTCCTTCTTTCTTTCTGTCCTTTCTTTTTCTCCTTTCCTTTCTTTTTTCCTTCCTTCTATGTTTTTCTCCCAACCTACGTCTCTCCTTTTCTCCCATCCCTGCGTCTTTCTCACCCCTTTCTTCCCTGCGTCACTCTCTCTTATCTCCCTATTCTCTCTTATGATAATTGCTAGATGTGGAATAACTCCGCGTCTAGGCAATACCTTAAAGCGACCTTCGCGTTCTTGTATCAGCGCGACGCGGAGCTCATGCCTGCGTTCTTCTCATTTCCTTAAATGCAGATCTTAAACCCCGCGTTTGTGGCCTCTACGCAACGTAACTCCCGCATCTGCGATTCTCGTGTCTTCATTCCCTCTCCTTCTGATTTCTTCTCTCTCTAGCTCTCTCTTTCTCTTTCCTCTCTCTCATTCTCTTTCTCTCTAGATTTTTCTTCTCTCTATCACTTTCTCTTTAGCGTTTACATGTTGATTTCCTGGATTCTAGAGATCAGAGATTTCACAGTATTTTCCGTATTTAGGCGAGTGTTCTCGCTTTCCTTTTGGACTTCCGTGCTTTGTCGGGTCGCCTTGATTGTCTTATGTATTTGTATCTGGAACTAACACCTTCTTTGTAGGTACTCTTGCTTTCGGGCCTAACCTCCGTGTACAACTTCTGAGGTTTTAAAGTCCTTTAGACTTTCTCTATGCTACGTCTGGTAGGCGGGCCTAGCGTCAACACTTTACCGCTTACTTCATTCGAGCATAGTTACCCCGTGAGCATGGCTTCCCCGTGAGCAGTAGTATGGCGTTCATACGCTTGCTGCGACACGTGTGTCTAGCTGCGCTGCGAACGGTAACCTCGCCGAGCGTGATAGCATTTAATGTTGTATCCAGCCCCGCTTAGCTCCGCTTGGATGTTCGCTTGCTTACTGAATTACTTGCCTGCCAGTTTCTCGATTCTTCTATTAATGGTTGTGATGAGTTTAAAATCTTACTTATACTGTTTTTCCTGAAAATGCATGATTTTCTGGTATTTGTACCAATCCTTTGTATCAGTATGGTTTTCCTGTATCGCTTGACATACTTTCGCTTGATGTGCTTGCATATACTATGTTGTCTCTTGTCACCTGCCTGATGTCACCTTCATGTCATCTTACCACCTGACACCCTACATGCTATTACTTGACACTTGTTTCTTGCTATGACATGACCTATCACCTGCCTCCTGACATATTAATACCTGACCTGTGATTATCACATTTACGAATAGTATACTTGTTATCCTGTATTATATACAATGACTTGAATCTTGTACTTGTTATCCTGTATTACATACGGTGACTTGAATCTTTTACTTGTTATCCTGTATTATATCTACATGACCTGAATCTATAGTACTCATGTAATCTTGAATTCCTGATCATGTCTTGTACCTGCTATTCCCATAAATTGATAATTTCATAATAAATCATAAAAAGGAACAATTTACATCGGGTCGGGGGAACTTGCGGGTATCAATATATGTTCATGTTTACAGTGATATTAGGTATGTTATGCAACTAAATTTTCAGTTTGACCTGAGGGCCTCCAGGCGACCGAGGGGAGCGCTGGCTCCCTCCTTCCTGGTACTATCTTGACAAAGGGCATTCTATAAGACCCTCCTGATCGTCTTGCGGTAGGTTCCGTCCTCCAACAACGGAACAATCCTAGGTCGTGGTCCCGGGTATGCACGAGACCTACTGTAAATATTGTTCATTGATACCCTCATTGGTTTCCAATAACAACCTTTCTTAACTCAGATGTGGATATATGTGTGCTGGGACGCTAGTTAACATATTTATACATCTGGGTAAAACGAGTAATAACAATAGTAATAAAAGATGCCAACAATGTATTCCTTGTATGCTTGTTGAGTTTACTTTCATCGGGTTTTACATCGGAGTTCCAGTTTATGACCATTATTATGTTATAACTGCTTACATCCTACTTTACCACTTGTGTTCTATTCCACCAATCTCCTGCTCTTATCTTATCATACCATTAGTAATTCCTACTTGATATCACTTACTATATATTTACTTGTTTTTATATGCTTGTGCTCACAACACAGTTTTCAATGCATGTTTATGATTCGGATTTATTGATACACGTGTGCTTATCTATACTCGCCACTTGGCATTCGCATCATCACTCGCCAGGGAGTTCTGTCTGACTCCCCTGGATCCTTATGTCCTGGTCTTGGAGCTTGGAGCGTGTGGATTCTCTCGGATATTGATCAGAGTGGCGCAGCTAAAGAGAGGATCTCCAGCAGACCGTCTGCAACTCTATCCTTCCAGATCCCTGCACGTCTCTCGAGTTTTTCTTCTGTAAACTCGTAAGCGCTCCTTGTACTATTCATACTTATATACTCTTTTGTATTCTCACATTTGCGACTATCGGTGATATAATATTCTTGTAATATTTGTCACATTTGGTAATAACTTTGTAATTGTACTCATATGTTAGAATGTATAATGCACCACGTGCTTTCGTACTCTGATTCTTGCCCTACTGATGCTTAGCGTATATACGTGAGGGTATTTCCGACCTGCGTATATACGTCACAGTAATGTTTCCGTACTCGCGGTATCGGGCGTTACAATTTTCATATTATTATTTTGTATATCATTCCTTGAGTTCTTCGTTGACTCCACTCATTGAGCTGTCAAGCTCACTCACCCTCAGACAATTTATTTGCAGGTTCCGTTAAGGCAGGGGCCCAGTTTAAGCTGCGTGAAAACTTTATTTGGAATTCACTTTAAATAATCTATTTTCTTTTTGTGTAATTTAATCTTTGTCAAATTTCTTGGGATTTGTGCTTATGATAGCATGTGTTTGATGTGTGATGGATAGTTGATCTTTCATAAATATGTTAGAGGTATTTTGTAAATGGTTTCATTTTGAGTTGACCTTAGAAATAGTTTTATTAGTTTATGATATCAAAATATATGTTTTTAAATATGTATAACTGAGTTAATGGTGATGATCATGATAAGTTGGTAATATATCAGTATTGCATTATTCTGTGGATGTTAAGGGGAGTACTCTCAGCTTATGCTGTTGTGTTTCATATAAATGACGATGTCAAGCCAAAATTGTTATATGGGATGTAAGTTGGCAAAATTGTTATATGAGAGACGAAATTATTATATGATTATTGTGTGAAAAATTGTTACAGTTGATATCATGTATTTGGACTGAGATAAGCCGTGTGGGCTAATTGTGACATATGTTGTATTCGGGCAAGTGACAAATATAGGGGAGATGCTGTCAAAATTTTGAACTTTTATATAGCAAGAAAGATAATTATTTTCCTAAATTGAGGTTTTGTGAAGAATTAAGATAATGAATTCTGGGACCGTTACACCATGTATAGCCTTCGGGGCTTCTGCCCACTTCCGAGATGGCTACCCAATAGATTTTAGGCCTTGTACCCTTATGGATTTTGTGATAGTTATCGGGAGTGCGCTTAGACCCCGGGCTTACTTCAGACCTTCGGGCTTACACACAGCCTTCGGGCTTCACAAACCATATGGGATGGTCTACTCACTACCTGTTTATATGCATAATTGTGTGGTATTAACACTCCTGCAAGTACCTACTCGGCCTTCTGGCCCTTTAGTCCTTATGGGCTTTCACCTGCTTCCTCGAAAGAGGGAGTGCATTCAGATCGTCAGGTCCTTTAGCTCCGCCTGGTAGGTAAGCCTAGCGCATAGCGCTTTACAGCTGACTCTGTTCAAGCGTAGTTACATCGTAAGTACAACTTCGTCATGGGTGATGTAGAGCGGTTCGCTTTCCACCACACACGTACGTTAGCCGTACCACGAGCGGCGCCGAACGTGATGGTGTTTAGTGCTGTACGTTAGCTTCGCTCCAGCCTTGCTTAAGCTCTGCTTGATTATGCTTTGCTGTTAAGCTATCACTTGACAAATTTTCTCTTGATGTGCTAACACTTGCTTTAATATTACCTGACATTTACATGCTATTACCTGATACCTGCCTGTTTCACTTGACATCTGATGTTTTATTACCTGACATGCTACTACTTGACACTTACCCCTATTATGATTTATCACCTGCATGTCATCTTAACACTTGACCTGTGATTATCACATTTACGGGAATTATGTACCTATTATCTTATATTTTATACAGTGATATGTATTCCTAGCACTCATGTACTCCTGAAATCTTGAACCTATCTTGCTCATGCTACTCCCGTAAATTGATAATTACATAAATAATTATAAATCAGAGAACCTGCACTAGTTCGAGGGAAACTAATGGGTCCTGATTTGTTCCATGTTTATGGTGGTCATATCGTGTCAGCCACACTCTTGGGATTCATCTTGGAGGCCACCAAGTATTTCCGTGGGGGTATGCTAGTAACCCTACTCCCCTGACTTCCTTCCGGGTTCGCAACAAGCCCCTGGGCCTATTCCTGTGGGAGCAGCGACACCCTGCTACAATTCAGGCGTGCAATAAGTCCGGTACTTAATAGTACATTCTAGCTCAGCACCGAATACTCCGTGGTCGTTGTCCCGGGTAAGTACGGGACCCATTCTAAACATGATTCGTCAAACTCCACCAGTTTCTAAATAACTGGCTCTATAAGTTGTAAGTGAAAGTATGTGGAATAGAACACATATTAAAGCCTATAACTTAGATGGCCCTGATTATACTAAGATGCTAATATACAATTTGTTGTGTTGTTTTGCAACTCAGGTTGTACGCGCTCGGATTACGGTGACATGGGATAAAGGTATATAAATTAGGGTTTCCTTATTTGGATTATTCCTTTGATGTACTAGTCCCATGGAGCCGTGATCCAAGCTTGTACGACTGGTTTTGCTCGTATTCTTTTTTATTGTATTTTATTAGTTTTATCAGTTTTTATGTTCGTTTAGGAGATAATTGGTGTTGCTTTATCTGCTTTATTTACTGCCTCCTTACCTGCTCCTGTATGCCTTTACTCATGACACGGTTTTCAATGCATGTTTATGATTCAGATTTATCGTTACACGTGTGCTTGTCCCTGCACGTCACTTGGCATTCATCTTACCACTCGTTGGGTGGCTTTTTGACTCCCCTGAACCTTCATGTCCAGATCTCGGAGCTTGGACAGACGTGGATCCTTCTGCTGAGGATCAAACTTACTTGCGGAGCAGGCAGACCAAGTGTACCTCCAGTCCCTTCTTTTTGCCTCCCCTGGTTGGCTCGTGGCATCTCCTAGTAGCTCGTGAGCGTTTTTGTAATGTTCATATTATAAATCTTACTTTTATATTTTCTTTTGATGTAATATTACTGTAATATTACATCACACTCTGTGAGAACTATGTACTTGTACTGTTGTATTGAAATGTATATTACTTTCGTCCTTCTGCACTCTGATTTTTATCTGTATTGATACTTAGCGTATATATGTGAGGGTATCTCCGATCTACGTATATACGTCGCAGTAACGTCTCCGTATCCGCGGGATCGGGGCGTTATAAATTCAGTGAGTAATGTGTGATCATGAATATATGTATATGTTCATATGTGTAATGTGTGATTACGACTCAAAAACTAGACATTTTTTTTTTTTTGAGAACTGCGATCACGGTCGCAGTCCCATAAAGACTCTGAAACCTAGCACTTTTTAGGAGTGCGATCATGATCGCAGTCCTAAAAAAGACTCAAAAATAATGCATTTTTGTGAAGATTGTGGTCATGGTCACAGTTCTCAGCTTAATAATTTGTTTGTGTGGGAAGGGGGGCATTTAAGTCTCTTTCATTCTCTTTCTTTAAAAAAAGAGGTGACTTAAGTGAATTAAATTTTGTTAGTGAGTTTTTTCCTTATTACAATTTGACATAGATGGCTGAAATGAAATTCCCCTTAAAATAAACCAATACTGACCTACATGATAATTGGAGAGAAAATGAGTTAGACCGCTGACTTTAATAGTTTTCAATGCAAATTGGAGAATTGCCAAGTGGAGAAACTACACACGCCTGACATATATTAATAGTAAGGCGCCGGAGTCTAATAGACCCAAAGTATGCTTGAAAGTTTTATTTATGAACCTAAAAGCCTTACGCAGCCTGTTTAATGATGTAAGTACCGGACAGTGTTGTTATTGGGCCAGATTGTTGTCTCCTCTCCACCCATCTCTATTGCCCAATTACTCATTTTTCTTTTCTATAAAAGGGTTTTCTCTATTAAATCAAATAATTAGTATGCCGATCTCCTTTTTAATCATATTATTTGTTATCATGTATAAGATTGTAATTGATCCAACTGAAACTATAATATGTGATACAATCACCACACGTGCAACCCTATAACATATGGGAAATGTGTGTGTAGAGGAAATGCCGTGTGTGTCTATTTTATTTTTTTCATTAAGCAATTGACTATACATGGAATCAATTTGAGATATTGAACAATTCTATAGTTAAGCTAGCGTGTTCAGATGAAAACAGTTTCACTCAGACGAGTGACTCATGGAGAAATTACTCCCTCAGAGCGTTTTGAAATAGTATTAGAGCTAATACTAACTCCATGAATCTATAATTATCCAGAGTAAATACGTGGAGTATTTAAATCTATGAGAGTCACTTCTAAAATTCACAGAGACCATGTTTAAAATGCCAACTTTGCGTGGCTGTGTCTATTATAAAATTCCAATAAACTTAAGAATTAAGAATTAATTAAGTGTAGCAAACAAAAAAATATCATAAAAATGTTAGACTTATTAGTTTTAAAGTCTAATTTATTTTGGGCCTAATCAAGTCAATTGGATATTTGCACCCGCCCACTTAACCTATATTGTTTGACCCAATAAAGAATTGATCAAACCTAAATGGTTTGGGTCTAGACACGTTTTCAATTACACTTAGCCATGAGTGTATTTAAATTAGAATGTGGGACTCATCACACGTGTGGAACTCGTGTATAAATCAAGGGCCTAGATCTATGATGAGTTGAACTAGGGTTTCTTGATGCTATATATATCATGAGTAGGGTTCCCTCTCCACCAACAAGAATAATCATCTCTCTCTTAGAGGCCTCTCATCTCCTCTAAGGATAAAGAAGAGAACTTGGTGGCTGGAGAGAAGAATCCTCTCCCTCAACTCCGGCGCCTTCGAGATCGTGCAATATTCGGCATCCTCGCGATGGAATCAGGTATGCCTAAAACCCTCCTTCCCTTTGATCATGATAAAGAGGCATACAGTATATGTGTAGATCTTGTATGGAATAAATTTAGATCTAACAATTGGTATCAGAGCCTCCTCTTTATCAGATCATAGGGATCTACAGAAATTATGATCTCGATCTATAAATATCATAAAAATATCTCCTTTGATTCAATAAATATTTTGTGTCTCATATGTTGAATCAAAAGGTTAAAAGGAGTGTTTTTTATTGAATTTTACATGTATATATTTTTTATGAAAATTAATATGTGTGTTATTCTAGATTTAATTTATTAAAAAAAAAAAATTGTTGGTTGGACGCATGCATGCAGGAGAGCCTTCCCTGCATGCATGGCAGGCTGTTGAATAAAAAAAAAAAAAAGACTCCAGCGCATGCACATTATAATAAAAAAAAAATAAAAAAAAAAAAGAAGGTGATGTTAGATGCATGCGCTGGAAGCACCAGCGCATGCATCTAAAGGAGATTTTAAAATTTAAAAAATAAAAATAAAAATGGTTATTTATTTAGGGTTTCCTTAATTTGAGATTATGAGATTAATTAGGATTAAAAATTTAGAGATTGAATTTTACTCTAATAAGGAAACTTACTCCTAATTAATTTCATATTAATTTTCAATTGGGATTGTTGAGATTGATTTGGGTATTATGATTGAGATATAATTCTAATCTATTAAGGATATTTTGGGATAGAATTCTACTCAAATAAAGAAACCTAATCTCAATCAATCTCACATTAAGCTAATTGGGTTTTATTCAGTTTATTTAAACCCGACCTATTAAGGAAACCCATAACTTAACCATTGCGGGTCGGGTCTGATTCAGACCCGATAAGCACTGCAGACCCGTTTTGTCAATAGAAACTTCAATTAGCTGTTACGGGCTCATACGACCTCTGTTTTGGGCATGTAAACAGCCATTTCGAAGCTCTTGACGAGCACTACAGTATTACAGGCATTAGACATGACAAAACAGTAGTTAGTTGACATAAAGAAGGCATTGAAGTATTTATTTATCATGGTTATGTGTACCCTTACATGCTTCCGCTTTATCATCAATATTTTATTGCTTATATTGTCTTGCATGATGAATATTGGTGTTTATTACAGTTAATAACACACAGATAAAGATATATACATGTTCAAGCTAAAGAATTTATAAAAGAGCTTATTTAATTGCGTATGTAGTTCATGCGGACAATAGCCGGCCCAAAGGAAGACTATTGTTTGGCCGAATTATGTACGGCGTCGGATACTTGATGTGGGTAATGCAAGTGGGAGAACCTTGATGTGTGGTAATCGGCCCAAAGGAAGGTTATCACACTATTGGCCCATATTGCATTACCCTCATCAACTAGTCCGATGGCGGAACAAGAATACAGATGCATAAATTTGTGTGGTCCATGCGTGTGGCAATCGGCCCAAAGGAAGGTTGTCATTATGGCCGGGTCATTACATATATTATATGGCCAATATAGATTACTTAAACTTTAGGACCAATCCTATAAAGTGACAGTCGGCCCAAAGGAAGGCTGTTCTCTTACATAGGACCTAGACTTTAGGATATCTATATTGGGCCAGTACAGTGTTGGCATATAGAGACACAACTTGTTCTGAAAGTTTAACCGGCAGCTCTATCGGTTAGACTGGTTGCATTTTCTAAAATTCATTTTTTTTTATGGCTATTACAGTAGAATTTTATTAAATGCAATGTTTATGTTAAACTGATGAGAAATTGTACACTTATGTAGTTTAAATTGAATGGTACAAACTTTAAGAAGTGGTAAGACCAGTAAATGATCGTTCTTGAATTCATGCACCTAGAGTACACCTTAAAGATTGATGGATCTCTACTATCACTAATAAAAGTTCAGTAAAGAAAAGGTCAATTATGGTACATGGGAGAGATCTTACAAGAGGTGTCTAATGGTCATAAAGTACACTATTCCTATAACTATTAGAAGTGCTATGCCCGATAAAGTCAGTGCTCACTTAGCATCCAGGGTAAACTTCTAATAAGAAAAGGAAAGTGAAACTAAAGGGAGGAACATAAACATCACTACAGTGGCTGATCCTAAGTGGCAAAAGTGCAGAAAAATAGCCTAAGGTCATTGCATACTTTTTCTGTAAGAAAGTAAGCCACCTCAAGTAGGAATGCATAAAGTATCAAAAATGGCTATTTAGCGGGTATATCTCATATTTATGTTTTGTTTTGAGATTAATTTAGCTATAGTGCCACTTTATAAATTATGAATAGATAATTCACATAAGCGATTCAATGCGGAACTTCCAAACCCAAAGGAGGCCCAGCCCAGCTGAGCGATACGTATACATGGGTGATGGAAATAAAATTGCAATTAAAGCTATTGGAGTTTGTAGGCTTAAATTAGATTCTGGTTTTTTGTTTTAGATTTGGATGAGACTTTATATGTACCGTCCTTTTAGGCGGAATCATATTTCTATTTCATTTGTTAGACAGATCTAGTTTTGCTGTCACTCTTGATAATGAAATGCTTAGTCTACTTTCCAAACCTAAAGTTGTTGGTACTAGAATTCTAATTGATGGCTATATAAATTGAAACTTCATGCTTTATATACTGAATCTCTATATGTGAATAGCATAGGCACTAAGCGAAAATTAATTAAAGAAATATTAAAAAGTTTGGTACTAGACGAAGTTCAGGTGTCTTAATTTGGTGTATACAGACATTTGTGGTCCATTCCCTACAGCTTCTTGGAATGGTCATGAATATTTCATCACTTTTACAGACAATTACTCTCGTTATAAGTACCTACACTTGTTCCATGAGAAATCTCAATCATTGGACATGTTTAAAGCCGTTAGATTTGATGATGGTGGTGAGTACTATGACAGATATGACGAATCAGGTAAATGTCCAGAATCATTTGTCAATTTCTGAAAGAGTGGTATTGTCGCTTAGTACACCATATCAGGGACACCTCGTCAAAATGGTATTGCTGAGAGATAAAATCACACACTAAAGGATATGGTTGGGAGTATGATAGCCCACATACTCTACCAGAGTCATTATATATTGAAGCCTTAAAAATGGTTGTCACCTCCTTAATAGAATACCTAGCAAAACAGTAACTAAAACCCATATGAGTTATAGACTGGGAAATCTCTCAGTATTAGGCATCTATATGTTTGGGGTTGTCCAGCGGAAGCTCGGCCATATATACCATATGAGAAGAAGTTGGACTCAATGACAGTTAGTTGTTTATTCGTAGGGTATTCTGAGAGGTATAAAGGCTTTAAGTTTTATTGTCCCTCCACTAAGAACATAAAGACGGATTGCTAAATTTTTTTGAGAATATTCAGAACAGTGGGAGTCAACTACATAAAGATTTCATATTTAAGAAAGAACATATTGTTATACCCATGACAATTGTTCCAAATGATAAAGTAGTTGTTCCACTTCAAGATGAAAATACAGTTACATCCTTACAAGATACATATACAGTTCATCCTGAAGTAGATCATGCTGGTGAGGTAGAAACTGAAAATTCTCAACCACAAGTGCCTAGGAGATCAACTAGGAAGAGGAGATCAGTCATTACAAATGACTATATAGTTTATCTCCAATAGCATGAGTTTGACATAAGGCTAGAGGATGACCCCGTATTCTTAAATGAGGCCAAACTCAACATTCACTCCAATAAGTGGTCAAATGCCATGAAAGATGAGTTAAAATCCATAAAGGACAAAGATGTTTGGGATTTAGTAGAGTTGCCTGAAGGAAAGAAACCGATTGGTTGTAAATGAGTATTCAAAACCAAGCGGGATTCGAAAGGTAATGTCGAAAGGTATAAGGCACATCTTGTCACAAAGGGATTCACTCACAAAAAAAAAAAAGAAGGCATTGACTATAAGGAGACTTTCTCCCTAATTTTCATTAAGCATTCTTTGAAGATTATTATGGCACTGGTGGTTCACTTTGACCTGAACTTATACCAAATGGATGTTAAGATTGTCTTTCTTAATGGTAGCATTGAGAAGAAATTTATATGATGCAACCATAAAGTTTTAAAGTGAAAGTTTCATAATATTTGGTTTGCAAATAAAGAAATTCATTTATGGTTTAAAGCAAGCATCCCGTCAACAGTATTTGAAATTTGATCAAGTAATATCCGACTTTGATTTTAAGGAAAATATAGTTGATCAATGTATTTACCATAAATTTAAAGGGAGTAGATTTATATTTCTTGTGCTATATGTGGATGACATTCTATTAGCAAGTAACGATATAGCTCTTCTACTTGAGACCAAGAGTTTTCTCTCAAAGAATTTTGAGATGAAAGATCTTGGAGACGCTTCTTTTGTGATAGGCATCCAGATTCAACGTGACAGGACACGTGGAATATTAGGTTTATCACAAAAGGCCTATATCGATAAAGTGCTAGATAGATATGGCATGAAGAATTGCTCTTTGGGTGATGCGCCTGTCACTAAGGGAGATAAGTTAAGTCTACTCTAATGTCCCAAGAATGATCTACGGAAAGAGCAAATGAAAGACATTCCATATGCATTGGCGGTTGGATGTCTGATGTGTGCTCAAGTTTGTACCCATCCAGAATAGCATATACCGTTGAGAAACTTGACAGAAACTTGATCAATCATGGGATTGATCTCTGGAAGACTGTCAAGAAGGTAATGCGATATCAATAGAAAACTACATGAAATCTGATCAGTTGCAGCTGATCGGATACATAGATTCAGATTATGCTGTATGTATCGACAATAGGAAGTCCACTTCATGTTATATTTTCCTTATTGTAGGAAGATGGTGGATTTAGTCGAGAGGCCATTACAGCTACACTGTGATAATAAGAGCTATAGAGCTCTACTACAATAGTGACAAGAGTTCAGTAAAGTCGAAGTATATCGACATCAAGTTTCTTGTCATCAATGATAAAGTTCGGAATCATATTTTGTCTGTTGATAGTGATGACACTATTCTTAACATTACAGATCCACTCATTAAAGGACCTTCACCTAAAGTATTCTTAGAGCATATTGCTCATATGGGGATGACTAGTCATTATGATATCCTGATTTTGTGGGAGTGGATAATTTTATGTAACAGACATTATTTCTAAGTGCACTTTATAGATATTTGTTGATTTTGATAAATAAAATTATAACTGCTTTTCCTAAAGTTTACTTTTGCGCATTTGAGTTTGTTGAATTAGCAGTTAGACTCGTTGGAGTCATAAAGTGAGACTCGTTGG
The DNA here is from genome assembly GCA_038442645.1 of Agave tequilana. Classification (NCBI taxonomy): domain Eukaryota; kingdom Viridiplantae; phylum Streptophyta; class Magnoliopsida; order Asparagales; family Asparagaceae; genus Agave; species Agave tequilana. The sequence continues at coordinate 29,809 of JAVJIF010020300.1, read as the reverse complement.
AGTCATAAGGCTAGACTCGTTGGAGTCATAAAGTGGAAACCAGTTGGAATTGTACCTTATTTGATCAGAGGACATTTCCATGCCACACGTTCACATTTGATCTATGTCGTTAGGGGTTCTGAAACTTGTGATGTGGAAGGTCCTACCTCGATTATACAGAAGGTAACGATCGCCATGTTCGGTGGCAGGACTCTTAATGGACCAGATTGTTTTGAAACGTGGTTTGTCGGCGGTTAAAGTTTTTTGACGTCATAAAGTTATGCATAATATCTATTCAGTATGACTTGCTTGGCCCAAGTGGGAGATTGTTAGACTTATTAGTTTAAAGTCTAATTTATTTTGGGCCTAATCAAGTCAATTGGATATTTGCACCCGCCCACTTAACCTATGTTGTTTGACCCAATAAAGAATTGATCAAACCTAAATGGTTTGGGTCTAGACACGTTTTCAATTACACTTAGCCATGAGTGTATTTAAATTAGAATGTGGGACTCATCACACGTGTGGAACTCGTGTATAAATCAAGGGCCTAGATCTATGATGAGTTGAACTAGGGTTTCTTGATGCTATATATATCATGAGTAGGGTTCCCTCTCCACCAACAAGAATAATCATCTCTCTCTTAGAGGCCTCTCATCTCCTCTAAGGATAAAGAAGAGAACTTGGTGGCTGGAGAGAAGAATCCTCTCCCTCAACTCCGGCGCCTTCGAGATCGTGCAATATTCGGCATCCTCGCGATGGAATCAGGTATGCCTAAAACCCTCCTTCCCTTTGATCATGATAAAGAGGCATACAGTATATGTGTAGATCTTGTATGGAATAAATTTAGATCTAACAAAAACTCTATGATAAAACTATAGAATTAAATCTGTTCAGGTGAAAACAATTTCTAAATGAATGACTCTCGACAAAGTTATTCAAGTGGGCACTATAACAAAATTATTGCGACAACAACAAATGAAGTACAAAATTGTGTTAAGTCTCAGAAAACGATGTTCCAGCTGCAATTTCTTCAGTGTGCACATTAAGGTACATGGAGTCTTATTGTATATAAAGTAAAAGCACAGATGTAACGTGTGACAAGCCAAGGGCTATCCCGGGAAAAAAAGTAAGAAAAAGAAAAAGAAAAAATGTCGATCCCGCCTCTTGAATCTGTGAAGTCGCTTTTAGAATTCCATGTCACTTCATTAGTAAAACTTTATAACGTCAAGGATATTTTACCTTAAAATTAAGGGATGTCACTCTCAAATCAAAGTATCAAATTTACATGATATATATGCTAAGACTATCTGATACACAAGAACTCCAAATAAGCTCCAAGAATTAGTTAATACTAACATTTTCTAAGGGGGGAAAAACATAAAAAAAAAAACCCTTAAAATCAAGTGTGTTTAAACTGTTGTGCGCCGGACAACAACCACAAAGAGGAAACCCTAAATCTCAGATGCAAAAGAACAATACCACCAACAGCAAATAACACACAATCCCAGAGAAAAACACAAAATCAGATTTAATGAGGTTCGGCCTTTTCGCCTACGTCCTCTGGGAAGAAAGAGAGGGGTTTCTATTGATTTTGTAAATCAATACAATGTTTACAACAATGGTGATGAAGAGAGGTCTGCCTCTTTTCTCTACACACTCTCAAACCCTAGAAATCCATTTAATACTTAAAACAGATTTCAAATTCAGCACTTTCCCGAAGCAGCCCGACCCGACTGTCGGTCGACGGTCGGTCGACCGACCATATGCACCGGTCGACCGGGGCCGATCGATCGTGCCTAACCGAGAGTTAGGCACTTTCAGTCGGTCGACCGGACGGTCGACCGCTACAGCTTTGTGCACGTTGTGCACAATCGGTCGACCGGGTCGGTCGACCGTTCCACTGCTGCTGCTGCTGTTTCCTTGCTACGGTCGACCGGACGGTCGACCGTGCAGCTGCTTCTGCTGCTGCTGCTGAGTTTCTGGATCATTCGTCGACTTCCTCCCTCTTCCTACAATTCTCCACCTCGGTGAAGATTTCTCCAAATCTAAGCCGAACTGTAGCATACCCCAATTTATCACCTGGCGAAATCGACACACGATCTCGGCGAAATCGACACACGATCTCGGCTTGCACGCTTCGGACGAAATCGACACACGATCTCGGCGAAATCGACACACGATCTCGGCTTGAAATCTGTAGCTCAGCTATCAACTGGGATGCACCACACATGCCTTCCCTACACTTCACCTTAGGAGAACTTTCATACATGCCGATCACCGAACGTGGCTCCTACTCCGCAACTTCACGACCTCACGAAGAACTCATCCAACACTGACTCTCCAACTGACTAGCTCTATCTAGTCTACATGTCTTCAGCTGACGGTCCAACCAAGTCTGCGTAGAGCACACTGAACACCATCATCGGCTTCAACAACTGGATGCACACCATTCCTTATGTAAGCTCAACATCTTCTCACCAGAAGATCAACCTGTTCATCGAGATCACAACACCTCACCTCTACGTGAAGTCCAACTCTTCACCTCTACGTGAAGTCCAACCGGCCACAACACTTCACCTCTACATGAAGTCTCTCCACCTCTACGTGAAGCTCCAATCGGCCACAACTCTTCACCTCTACGTGAAGTTCCAATCAGCTTCTCGAGAACCCAAACAGCTTCATATGAGTTGCATCACCAAATGGCTGCGCCTTTACGGCTGCCTACGTATCTTGCCCTAAGGATCAAGCCAACCGTAGTTCATTCAAATGAGCTTCAACAAGCTCATGCTAAATGAAGGACGTGGAGTAAATCAATACAATGTTTACAGCAATGGTGATGAAGATAGGTCTGCCTCTTTTCTCTACACACTCTCAAACCCTAGAAATCCATTTAATACTTAAAACAGATTTCAAATTCAGCACTTTCCCGAAGCAGCCCGACCCGACTGTCGGTCGACCGGTCGGTCGACCGACCATATGCACCGGTCGACCAGGCCGGTCGACCGTGCCTAACCGAGAGTTAGGCACTTTCAGTCGGTCGACCGGACGGTCGACCGCTACAGCCTTGTGCACGTTGTGCACAATCGGTCGACCGGGTCGGTCGACCGTTCCACTGCTGCTGCTGCTGTTTCCTTGCTACGGTCGACCGGACGGTCAATCGTGCTGCTGCTGCTGAGTTTCTGGATCATTCGTCGACTTCCTTGACTTCCTCCCTCTTCCTACATAAACAAAAGTAATTTCTCTCTAAAAATTTATTTACTCGGGAGGTTGCACTACAAGTGTCATGCAGTTTTCAAGTCAGTTTAGAACCAGTGTTACAAGTTTTCATCGAGCACATTGGGGGCCATGAAATCTGACAGAGACTTCCCACTACATATACCTAAATAAAGCACAAAGCACCAAGCAAGGACAAAGATAAGCAGCACTAAAACCTCTCTCACTCCCTTTGTCTACCAAATTATGCACCACCTTCATCTGTCTCCTTAATTACTCCTGAATTAGCTAGCTAATTAAACCACATTAAACTGGCCCTTGCCATCCAATCTGTCCTCCTTCTTCGCCCTCCCACTGCCACCACTCACCATGTCAAGATGATACAATACTGGAATCATACTGAGCGAGCACAAGAACACCAGCACCGGGCCGAAGATCCACAACAAGAGAGGCATTGTCGCATAGAACAGCCTGTTCCCGATGCTGTTCAGGACCCACCCCTTCTCCAAGAGATCACAGATGTAGTCCGGCGTGACGAGGGACGACGCCGAGGATTCCTCGTCGTCTTCATTGTGATCGTGGTGGGGGACGGGGGCATTGATGAGGAGGTTGACGAGGTTGAGGAAGCGGATGGAGAGGAGTAGCAGAAGAAGGCAGAGAGGAAGAGGGCGAGGAGGGCGACGTATTTCAGGGCGACCATGAACTCCCCGTGGGCGCCTAAGACGGAGTCTGCCAGGGGCTTCTTCACGCTGTAGGTGCTGCTGAGGATGGCCGCCAGGCCGGAGGAGAGGAGGATGGAGGTCGTGGCCATCAGGGTCGACCCCATGATCGTGTTGCGGATCGTCTGCACGGCCAGGATGTTCTTCTTCTCGTTGTCCTACAACCCAGAAGATGATGATAGACGATTGTGTTTATAAAGTGAACAGTTTGATTATGTACAATAATAAGAGAGATCTCATTTGCAATTTAGTTGCACCACCTAGTGTTCTTTTATTGTTTATTACAGACATGCCACAACTTCGGTTGTTGGGGAGTGTGGTCACAGGTAACCGAATCAGAACTACAGATATTGTGTCGGCGGTGTCTAGCTAAGGATTTGCTTGTGCTGAGCTGCAGATGTCGCAAAGTGCGGTGAAGGGGGATGCTATGTCTTTGGTGGTAGGGACTCCGGTGACAAATTGACTGGATTTGAGCTGCAGATGTCATGACGGCACTGGCGGGAGCTCCGGTCAAGGGATGGAGAGGTCTGAGAAGCAGACGACACATTTACAGTGGAGGAAAAAAGCCACGACTCCACTGACGGTGTTCTGGTGACTTCGTTTTTTTTTGTTTCTTTTTCTTTTTCTTTTGGAAACGAGCAAATTGTTTATGAATGTTTCTACACAAATTTATACATTTATATCTTGAAAATATTACGTTAAATTTTTATTAATGAAATACCGGAATTCTTACCTCGATTTTATCTAAAAAAATAACAATAAACAATAATAGTTGCAGTTGCAACAAAACAAACAGTCTTAAGCCTTAATAACTTCATTCAAAAGCTTGAGCACAGTGGGTATATTAAACTCTATTAAATGAAAAGTGAGAACAAAATGAAAACGGAACACGTGCACTGCGTGGCCCTAGCGAAGGATTACTCAAAAAGGGGAATAATATAATTATTTCCAAACTATCAATAAATAAGTTCAATCCCAAAATCGTTATGGAATCTGAATATTGTTTCACTTCACTTTCCTTTTAATAAAAAAAACATAAAAGAAATAAAAGTTATTCTTCTGTCAGTTACAAAAATTAAAACGTCGCAACAAACTGGAACCGCTTTCATCAATGAGGCGGATGTCACTTCCCATGGAAGGGAAATGAATGAAACATGACTCACACGTCATTAGAGGCAAAAATAGAATGCGACGCGCACTCTATCCGCAGTTTTGAATCCCATATTTATTAGTGTTTGGTTGTTTCAAGTAACCACATAGAATTAGAAATTACAGTCTTGAATTGACCATTTTTTTTAATTACAAAAGTAAGCTTTTTTTTTTTTTTTTTTTTTTAACCTTATGTGTAGAATATGGTATGTCGAACACTTCATTTTAACTTTATGTTACTTGAGAAACCTGTATTTTGTTTTTTGAGCTTGATTTTTAGATTAACTTTCTCCAGCAATTTTCAATCTGAATAGGACATTATTGATGAAGTAAAAGATGTAAATTAAAAGGCAGGTTTTTTTAGTTTTAAAACGGCAGTTGAGAGGAATTTCCAAAATGAAAGTTGGCTTGTTTTTTCTTTTCTTTTCTTTTATTCTTAATTATTTTTTTATTTTGAAATTATCATTGCGCAGAGTTGATCCTTAATAGAGCTGAACTAAGAAAAAAAATAATTCACATAATCGACACAAAAAAAAAAAAAATCAGATTTTTCAAATGGTTAGAGTTGGAAGCTCACACAATATTCTCACTTACATGAGAAAAAAAGAAAATCCCTCGGAACAAAAAGAATTTGTTATTGTTAACTTATAGAATAAATTAAGTACTATAAAAAATAACATGATAGAAAGTAGCTTCAATGTTCAAGCCATACGAAGAAGGCGGTAACAATGTGACACGAGAAGTAACATGATGCATACATGAACATACATAGAGTGAGTTGATGGCTATGTATATGTATACCTTCATTATGGAGAGGACCCAGCGGCGGCGGCCGGTGGCATTGATTCCGATGATCGTGCGGTGGGGCTGCGTCCGAACCATATGCCAAAGCCAACAATGGTAGAGAGCGGGGAAGAGAAGAGCTAAGGGAACCAACAACAGATCTATGTAGGACTTTCTCCACTCCATTCTCTCTCTCTCTCTCTCTCTCTCTCTCTCTCTCTTCTCTCTCTCAGATATGGAAGCCCTAAAGAAGAATTTGTTGAAATGAACACGGTAAAGTAGAACTTATAGAGGAGGAGGACACAATGCACATAGACGTGTTTCCAGGCTCATAGCATGGTATGACAAAGGGACAATTATTATGATGAAAAAGGCAAAGGTGCCACAGCCATGACTTCATCCTCAGCCACCATGCAAATAATTTTGGTTTTCTGGTTTTGTATATAATATAATGGTTTTTTGCATTTCATCTCTACTTTTTCAACTCCTTTTTCTTTGTTTTTTCCCCCACTTCTAATATAGGCTTTTTTATAGGACCAATCGTCGAAAATTCAAGTGTGCCCCTAACACTAAGTCACAATTATGTCAAGACAAATCTTTTTTCTTGTGAAACCATCTTTCTTAGAAAAATATTTATTTAACTATCCTCTTAAACTTTGAGTAATCTTTTCTTCATTTTTCGTTTTTAATCTTTTTTAATATCTGGAGGGTTATTTGCTATACATTATTTAGCTTTTATAACACAAGCAATAACATCAAACTTCTTAACAATCTAACACATAAAGTTAGAATTCATAACAATACAATAACAATCAAACATGAAATAATATTGAACTTTAAGAATTTAACTAAATAACTAATGAATAAGAAATAATTAGACCTAATTTAAAGTTTCTTTTTTTCAACTTCAAATTTCCTTGTTCCAATTGATTAAGTAGCAACAAATTCTGTTAAAGAAATTAATAGTAATTAGTGAAGTAATCCAAAAGTTAATATAAGCCAACAAATTTGTCTAAAAAAAAATATAACCATCCAATGATCGGATCATGTAAACCTAAAAGGCAGTGACTACCGAAAAGGAGGTGGAAAAAATGATACATAAATTACATTTATATTGAAAAAAGTCAGTTATAAACTGAATCAACTGATCCCCACTTCTATTTTCGATTGGATGCCTGGGCTCGGCCGGGACACTTGGACTCGGCCGGGATGAGTGGACGCGGACACCTGGACGTCCGATCTGGCTTGCTGGACTGGACCCGGCCGGTACGACTGGACGCATGGATGTCTGCGTCACCTGGACTCGACCGGGACGCCTGGACGGCGACGCCTGGATGTCTGGTCTGGCTTCCTGGACACGGTCGGGATACCGGGGCGCCTGAACAGTGGAAACATACGACTCAACTCATGAAGAACATGCTTCAGAAAAAAAAAACTGTCAGTGGGAGATCCTACTAATTTTTTGTCAAGCACTGTGCAAGGATGCTTCATGAAGAACTTGTGAATATTTAGATTTTGAGCATCAAATGTCTTGTTTCTTTTCGGGGGGAATGATAAAATAAAATGTGGCTACTGGGCATCAAACTATCTACTGTGGGCCATTTAGTGTGGGCAAGATCCTTTTCTAGGCTCATACGTAGCATGGTTTCGTTAACAATATTGATGACACGTATTAATTAAATTTCTTTGCTTCATTGTCAAACTTCTCATTTTCTCTTACGCTTCTCAGAAGCGATAATAAAGAAAATTTAGGTAGCTGGGGATGATAACTATTTTTACATATGAAGGCTTTGCTCAAGAACAAAAATGTAGGGCGGAGATGCTCCGAATTGAATACCAGACTACAACGACTCTTAAAAAGAACTAGAAAAAGGAAAGAAGATTTAGTTTCAAGTTTAATTGTTTGTTGCTCAGTACTTTATTAATGACTGCAACTTCTTTCGTAATTCACAACCAAGAAAATATTAGAACTCTTCGCTAAATAGTGATGATTGTAGTGATACGCTTGTGTGCGAACAACTAATAGCTTATCAGTTCTCAGTTACATGTATGGTTGCCTATTGTATCGCTTGCAACACCCCGTCTTTTTTTATCTATGGAAACAAAGGCTGCAAGTGAGAATTAAGTCCAGGACTTCCTCACAAAATTGTTCTATCACTGAGGACGACCTCAATATTGCCTACAAGACTTGTGCATCTTGTTTTGCAGATATCAAAGAGAATTGACGATAAAAAGTTTGTTCTAAAACAAACAACATAAAAGCAAAGAGGACAAAAAAAGGGAAATAAAAGGCAAAGCCCCACTTTAATTAAGTTAGACTCGAGGATTAATTAAGAATGGATTAAGATGCAAATGGGGGGTGGCATTAGCCATTAGCATGAGAGGCTCCCCTTAAAAAATTGTGGTGATTATGATTCCAACGAGGGTTGGCCTCATCAGTTTAGATAATGGGAGGGTGAAGAGCACACCATTGGCGTGCAGCCTGAAAAGGGTAGAATGTTAGTGGGGAGGGGTTCCGTCTGCTTGCTTGACGTGTCAGTGAGCACTACAAGTTTTGCTCCCCTTCATGGCACTATATTCTTAATGAAAGAATGGAGTTTACCATCTCCGTGAGTGTACAGTTCTTCCTTTATACAATTTTGATAAACTGTGGAGAGTAAAGAGCAGTCATCTCTGCAATGATGCCATGCTCCTTGAGGTATGCTTCGGCTTCCTTCAACCGGTACTCACCACCTCTATAGCTTCTGAGCTTCTTTACTGGATGACCAAGTTGCTTCTCCACTCTAGTCTGAAACTCAGTTAACTTGCTAAAAACTTCATCTTTTGACTTCAGCAAGTATACATGACAGAAGTGAGAATGGTCGTCAATGAGGGTGATGAAGTGCCTCATACCACCTCTAGTCACGAAGCTCTTGAAGTCGCGTGTCTGAATGAATCAGATCCAGCAGGTTTGTGCTCCTTGTAACATTTAGAAACCTTGTGATCTTGGCATGTACATAGCCTTCACACTTTCCAGGCTTATTACTCCACAGTTTGGAAATACGTCTAGCTTCTTCATATTGAACATTTTTCTATAGTTTACATGACTTAATATGTTGTGTCATAAAGTAAAGGAGTACGCAGAAGTAGAGATTTTATTGATAAATGAACTAGGTACAGTGGTATTATCTTATACCTATAATCGGTGCGGTAAGCATTGCCAAAGTACATCTTCTTTAAGATAGTATTGTCTTTCCGTCTTGAAAATCTAGTCTCATTTCTGCTTCGCATAGCGACACCCAGAGACTAGATTCTTGAAAATTGACGGGACATGTTTCACATTTTTCAGGGTGAGGGTCTTCCCTGAAGTATGAGTCAGCACGATGGTCCCAGTTCCAGGCACGACAATAGTAGAATGATCAGCCATTGATATGTTCTCCTTTGCAGCAATATAGGTGGAGAAGAGATCTTTGTTGGAGCACACATGACAGGTAGAACCTGTATGTGACCACGAATCGAAGTTGTTGGATGAAGATGTCACCTAGAAGAGCATAACAAAAAGGTAGTTGATCTGGTTGACATTATGGTCTTCTCCTTATCTTCCTTTTTTAATGCTTTACAGGCCTTAACTAAATGGCATTGCTTGCCGTAATTGAAGCACCTGCCAGTCTTCTTGAACTCCTTCTGTATGTTCAAGTTCTACGGATTGTGATTCTTCTTATTGAACTTCTTCTTGAAAAAAAATCTTTGTTGGACTTGGAAGCCATCATACTAGCAGATGCCTTCTACTTGGCAAGTGGCTCGTTCATTGCTCGAGTCCTGATCTCATCCGGAATCCAAATGAAACTCTTCAGGGGGACAACGACACATGCTTCTTCCTTCTATGAATGTCAATGGAGAATGACATCCAGGAGGGAGGGAGTTTGTTGACAATGGCGCCAGAGATGAAGGTGTTGCAAAGGGTGATCTTCTCATCCTTCAGCTTTCTTACGAGCTTTTCAAACTCTTTGACATGAGGCATAATGTAGCACCCGGTTCCCGGGATACGTACCTAGATATGTATCCCTATTTTTTTAACCGTATTATTTCAATTTCTTCCAGTATTTATTTTGAGTTGTGATTGCTTATATTATTTGGTATCGGATCTGGATTCTCAGTCTTAGAGTCGCCCTGACCTGGATCGGGAACTCGATACCGGCATACCGCCCAATTTGACTGATTTCAATTTCAAACACTATTTTTCAATATTTTAGATTTTTCATGATTTTTTAAAATTTTTCAGAATTATTTTGCAAAATCTTCAAAACCGGTGTTAATTGGCATCGCTGACCGATTCCCGGATTTTTAATTTTCAAATGAAGTTGAATTTTAGAAATAGCTTTCACATTTCTTCTTAGAATATCATTTTCTATCTAAATATATTTTTTAAATTTTTTCTGAATTTATCAAAATTTGACCGATTCTGGTGTCGACCGGTATCGCTGGAAGATTTCAGGATTTTTACTTTGAAAACTAGATTAAATTTCTCTAATTTGATTTCACCAAGAATCTTACAATAATATTTACTATTTTTGAGAATATTTCGGAGCGATTCTGAAATAGTCAAATTTTACCCTATTTAAATAATAATATTATTTACCGTTCTTTTTTTTTTTCTTACTTTTTCCTTCTCCACTCCTTTACTCTATACTCCCAGGTTATCCTATTAATATAAATATTTAATAATATATTTATTTATTATTTTTTCCTATTTTTTCTATATTTCCTTTCCTTTATTTTCCTTCTTTTCTTTTTCTTCTCTTCTTTTTCTCTTTCCTTGCTCCATGCCCTGCTCCCCATTTCCCCCACTCCCTGCGCCAGCAGCAGCAGCACATCAGCTGCAGCAAGCACTCCAGCAGCCCCCCATCCTTCCCCCCATCCCTCTCCCATACTCTCCCTCCCTCTCCTTCTATTTAAATTCCCATTTCTTTCCTTCCTTTTCCCATTTTCTCCATCGCTCTCTCTCCCCCTCCTTGAACCGTCGCACCGCCGCCGCCTCCACCACCAGGGCCGCCAGCGCCGCCCGAATCGCTTCCTTTTTCCACTTCCAACATCTCTATATACCACTCTTCCTTCGTCAATTTTAACAAAACTCACCACTATTAAAACTTCTTCTCCTCTAAAATTCTCCACCAAAACCCTCAATTCCTCCACTGCAAGCACCCCACCACCATCTCCTCCTCCTCCTCCAACTCCCCACAACCACGAACAACCACCATAACCAACACCACCACCACCACCTCCTCCAACAAACAACAATAACAACACACACAACACCATCACACCAAACTCCACCCCCTCCTCCCCGGGCCAGGCGCGCCGCCCCCACCACCTCCGCCTCCCCAGGCCGCCGGCAGGTGGCCGGCCACATCCTCCCTCGCCTCTCCTTCTTTCTTTCTTCTTTCCTTCTTCTTTCTTTCTTTGATTTCTTTCCTTTTTCTTCTTTCCACTTTTACCCCCACTTAATCCCCTAATTATCTCTCCATATTTTTCAACATACCCCTCTCCTTTATTCTTTATTTATTTCTTTCCTTTTTTTCACTTTTCTTTTTTTCGTTTTTTAAACACTTCCAATAAAAACACACACACACACACACACACACACACACACACACTCTCTCTCTCTCTCTAACTAATCCCCTCACTCTCCACTCTCATTCTCTATAATATATAAATATTTATATTATATTTACATATAGTATGGATTAATAGCTTGCTCGCACGTATTAGCGGACTTCTCAGATTTTAACTCGGTATTGTATTTCGATTTTAGGCGAGTACATTTCTTGTGTTGCTTCATGCTTTATTACTATTGTTACATGCCTAATAATTATTATCCTGCTTTTAAATACACGATGTCTCATTATGCAAGTTGATATATGATATGCGAGTACTTTTCTTTTGTTGTTTCATATCTTGTTAATGCTACTCTAGCTTTTATTACCTAATATATGATGTTGTGACTCTCACCGACATATTAATTATCTGATATTGGTTGTTTACACTTGACATCGGTATTTGACATGTTATTACTAACCTGACACTTCCAATAAACACACACACACACACACACACACACCACACACACACTCTCTCTCTCTCTCTCTCTCTCTCTCTAACTAATCCCCTCTCTCTCCACTCTCATTCTCTATAATATAAAATTTATATTATATTTACATATAGTATGGATTAATAGCTTGCTCGCACGTATTAGCGGACTTCTCGGATTTTAACTCGGTATTGTATTTCGATTTTAGGCGAGTACATTTCTTGTGTTGCTTCATGCTTTATTACTATTGTTACATGCCTAATAATTATTATCCTACTTTTAAATACACGATGTCTCATTATGCGAGTTGATATATGATATGCGAGTACTTTTCTTTTGTTGTTTCATATCTTGTTAATGCTACTCTAGCTTTTATTACCTAATTTATGATGTTGTGACTCTCACCGACATATTAATTATCTGACATTGGTTGTTTACACTTGACACCTGTATTTGACATGTTATTACTAACCTAACACTTGATATTTGAAACTGGTATTTGACATATTATACTTGACACTTGAGATCTGATACCGGTACTTGACATGTTATACTTGACACCTGATACTTGACACCTGATACTTGACAGTTGATACTAGCACCGACACTTGATATGTTATACTTGACACCTAATACTTGACACTTGATATCTGACACTGGTACTTAACATGTTATACTTGATACCTGCTGCCTGACACTTGCTATCTGACACTGGTACTTCACATGCTATCACTTAACACCTGATACCTGACACCTGATATTTGACACCTGACAATTATCATGCTATCACTTGATGCTTGATATGTGTTATCACCTGGTACTCGCACACTTGACCTGATATTGTGACACCTGATTAGATACTATTGTACCTGACACCTGTATTACATAGCACATTCATGATTATCACTTTTACGGGGACTTGACATGATTATCATACTGTTACCAGAGCTCTGGTACTCCTGAACTCCTGTGTTCCTGAACTCCTGTATTTCTGAACCCCTATAATAGGGAGACTCCTAATATTATGCTCCTGATATTATACTCCTGTTGATCCCTGTAATTGAATAATCATGAATATTGGATTATTGTGGACACCTTGTGGACATTATCACTGGATATATATATATATATATATATATATATATATATATATATATATATATATAATATATATATATATATATATATATATATATATATATATATATATATATATATATATATATATATATATATATAAAGAGTACTCAACTTACACTGGGGTAGGGGAAACTGATGGATACCAGTATGATGTCATATTTATAATGGTGATATTTCTGAAGTGTCATGTGGGGCGCGTAATGATAAGTCACTGGAAGCAGTAGCTTATATCTGAAGTGTCGTGTGGGGTACACAATGATAAGTCCCCAGAAGCAGTAGCCTATACTCCTGAGCTGTAGTCCCACGTAGAGACGGGACGCACTATAAATATGAGCAATCAGATTTATCAGTTTTCAAGTAATAACTTGTCTTATTCATAAGTGGATGTATGTGTACCTGTAACACATATCTAAACATATGGATTGGATGAATAACATAAAACAACCAAACAGTAATAATATTAGGAACGTGTGATATTTGGTCTCTCCTTTGTTCGGGTCCTGATACTCACATATCCGACCTGAGTAATTCTACAGAGTGCGAACTCTAGCATGGACTATCAGTGATGTGGGCGCTGGTAGGAGGCGATTGAAATATCAAACGATAATGATTATTATTATTGAATAAATTAAAATGCAACACCTTTATATTCTTCAGTTATAGTGTTATGCCCTGAGTTGACACCCTGCTTTATGACATATGATTTATGTGGCATAATGATTATTCCAAACACACTCTAGTTCTGTTACTCTGAGGGTAACTCAAGTTGTATAAACTCAGACAATGGTGACATGAGATATGTGGTATAGAGATGAGGGTTTTCTTGTTTGAATTATCCCCTTGATGTATCAATCTCGTGAATCCATAATCTGAGCTTGTACAACTAGTTTTGCTCATACTTGTATTTATCACATATGTAATATATTTATTGCATGTTTATGTACCAATGTTCTCTATACCGTTTTTCTATGCATGCTTTCTGATTCAGATTTATCGATATACATGATTTACTGTCGTTCCTTTAATTTCTTTTATGTTACTTGTTATTGTCTGTATCTGCATGCCTGGACCACATCACTTGATCATGTATACGTATGATTGCTTGTTATGCATGCCACTTGGCTTTATTATATATACTCGCGGGTTGCATCTAACAACCCTAGATTCTCATGTCCAGATTCTAAAGCCTGGACCATGGTGGTCTTGCTATAACTGATCAGAGTGCGCAGCGGATCCTTCCGTGGCGATCAGGGTGCAGCAGAAGCTTGGATATCGTCGTAACTCTTCCTCCTATTTCTTCTCCTGATTGGCTCTCGAGGCCCCTCTTACTGCTCGTGAGCACCTCTTAGCTTTTCTACATCTCTTCGTATAATGTACTTTTATATTTTCTGGTGATGTAATATTCCTGTAATATTGTATCACTCTCTATGATAATCATGTACTTGTACTTTTCTGTTAGAATGTATATTACCACCGTGCTTCCGCATTCTGATTCTTACCTGTACTGATGTTTAGCGTATATACGTGAGGATATTTCTGACCTGCGTATATACATCACAGTGACGTCTCCATACCCGTGGGATTGGGGCGCCACACATAATTTCAGTATTATCCTCAAACCTGAAATCTAAAAACTAATCATGGAGATGATATTTGAACAACTTCTCCTCGTCCTTGTATTGGTCCTCCAGAGCATTCCAGATATCCTTTGCAGAGGGGTTGTTGGAGTAGGCATTTGCAAGATGATCAGTAAAGCAGTTGAGGAGATAACTCCTGCAGAAGTGGTCATCTAGTTCTCACAAGGCTTCAGTCTCTGAATCCTCTTCAAAGTTGAGTTTTTCTCCTGAAATTACACTGTGAATCTTTAGAGTTGCATCCTAAAGATCACTTTGCAATGCCAAGTATTGAAGTTTGTTACGTCAAAATTCTTCAGTTTCAAGCAATCCACTCCAATAGTCTTAGCAGGGTCCATAGCTGACCAAGATATTGCTTCAAGATTATTATAGCAATAAAAATTTGACTAGAATGAAGTAGACTTTTTTGAAATTGGAAATCTAAAACTTTTATAGTAAAGTTGTTGTGCGTCCATGAATATTGTACTTGCAGCAATATTTGACTTTGGTGCAAGAATCTCAAAGTCAAATTGCCCCAGGAACAGTAGTTAAGTTCTCTGATGTGCACCAACAGATACTCCGGTGATCTCCTCGATCTGTTCAGGCAAATGGCCTCCTCAGTCTGACACAAGATATGGCTTTACTGACGGGTTAGACACACTTCTACATTAGATAACTGCACTTTTAGAAACTAACAAACTCTTTGTTATTTGGTTTTTCTCATGATACCCCAAATAAGCTATATGGATGCCTATTTATAGAACTCTTAGAGCAGACCAAGAGTCACCATCCTATAATGAAGGTAACCCAATGGTCACTAACCTTTAATGAGTGCAGCCCTAGAGGCTGGTCCAGGTTCACTGAATCCAGTCCAAGGGTCACCTTCTTTTAGTGAGGGTAGCTCAAGAGGCTTATCCAAATTCATTGAATCTAGTCCAATGGTCAGTATCGCTTAATGAGTGTAGCCCAATGATCACTGGTTTTTAATGAATGCAGCCCAAAAGATTTCCTCAAGTGGTCACCATCCCAATGGTTACCAAGGGCGGCCCCAGACTCAGGTGACCCGGGCAAGGGCCCGAAAGCCATGGGGGGGCCAATTTTTTTGTTTAAAATCATATATAGGGTATTTTAAAAAAAAAGAACCAGCAGCTAAAATTCAATTAAAAGAGGAGAGGAATCAATGAATCATGATTGTATTTTCTATTTCCTATGCTATTTTCTATACTGTTTGCTGTTGATTTTAGATTTGAACAGAGTCCCTCCTGCTAACTGCTAAGAGACCAAGAGTAAATTACCTCTCAAACTTCTAATTAATTTGCAAGTAAACTCGTAGAAGCGAAGGAATTGTAATCTTGCTAGGAAAAAAATAATTGAAAATACAATACATTATTATGTCTGTGATATATTTTAGCTTATTTTAGCTTAAGGGATAATAAAGCACAATTCTTTCTTGTGTTTGAAATGGTTGTTTGTGATAGTTCATTAGTTTGTGAATTTTTTAAAGCAAAAAATTTAAAATATTTATTAATCTTTATATAATATTTTAGAATATTATGCGTATGCCATATTTTGAACTTTCATTTATTTCTTAATTTTGAATGGGTACCTTTACAACTCAAAATATTATTCTTGAATTTTAGGATTTTTTACAAAAAGATATAGCTCTATTTTTTTAAATCATTTTGATTATGTAATTCAAAAAAGATGACATATTTTATATAACATTTATAGATTAGATCAATATCTGGACACTTGAAGATTAGAAAAATAATATTTTTAGTTTTGAATGTAATGTTTTAAGAATTAGGGTAATTTTTTTCTTTCGTCTAGTATTTTGTCCCACCGGCTTTTCACTAGACAAAATTTAATAAGGCCTAAAAAAAATTCTCCCTTATCTTTTGTAAACTCTTATCATTTTAATAAAAATAATTATTTGATGAAAAAAGGAATTGGTTTGACGTAACTGTGATTAGCAGTTTAGGGGCACAATTTAGAATTTTGTCTTATGCATTAGATTTTCTAGGACCCGCCCTGATGGTTACTGGTCTTTAATGAGCGCAACACAAGAAACTTGTCCAAATTCACTGAATCCAATTCAATAGTCACCATCTCTTAATGAGGATAGGCAAAGGATAGCTAATTTTTAATGAGTGCAGCCCAAAAGATTTGTTCAGATTCACGGAAGGGAGATCAAAAGGCTTGGCTACATTAACTAGATCCAGCCCAAGTCCAAACCCAAGTAGTTTGTACCTATGGTAAATTAATTAGATATGACAAGCTTTGAATATGTAACCTTTATTGTGACAAAATAAAGTCCTATCAATGAGCTATTTAGATTTTGTTGAAAAATATATATATATATATATATATATATATATATATATATATATATATATATATATATATATATATATATATATATATCAGAAATATGTATAACAGCCGACAGCTGAGAGTCTCTCTCAGCCTGCGGTGACATGAAAAAAATTTGCCACACCAATAAGTTGCGGCCCACTTATTAGAATAAGTTAAATTACTAAATGACCCTCGGTTAAAGGTACTTGTCTCGCTATTGTTTATTATTATTTTCCCCCTTATTTCTTTTACCGCTCGTTTTCAGATTTAGGTTTTCCTTTTCCTGCCATAAAGTTATTTCTGAAAATAGCGATTTCGGATCAGGTTTTTCTCTTTTCTATTTTAATGTCGACATCAGAGCAGAACACTTCCCCTGCCAATTCTGATCGTCGTCGTAAGCGATCTCTATCTCCGATTAAATATGGACTATATATCATCTGGTTCAACTTCTCTCAGAATATTGAAAGTATTGAAGGGTTGAGATCTTTGCATGCTGATCAAGAGGTTTTTATTTTATCATTTTTCTCACAATTTCTATATGTAAAAGATTTTGTGTAGCGTATATGGAACTGCGACCTAGATTTCGTTTTACAGAACATTATAATCACTTTTACTAAAGTCTTTTTCATAAATAATTCACCGTTTTGTTAAATGCGATCTCAGTGCTACACTAAACTTTAAGAACTGTGACCACTAATTTAATACACTAAATTTTAAGAAATGCGACCACGGTCGCAGCTTGTATTAAAAACATTTTTCAGTTGTCAAAGCTAACTTTATAACTGCAACCTTAGTTGCAGTCTATTTATTATAGTTCTGACACGTGTCTAGGTCAATTATATCTATCTTTTACACTAAATTTTAAAAACTACGACTTAAGGTTGTAGTATATACTAATGAGAGAGTTTCACAGTTATTATTCACATTTTTAAAAAACCTGTTGTAACACCCTGATCCCCGGTGTACGTATTACCGTATCGGTACGCGATACGACGTACAAAATTTGATTTGACCTCTGTAGTATTCCAATTGACCTGATTTCAATTTCAAAAATCATTTTCTAATATTTGAGATTTTTCAGGATTTTTCTGGAATTTCTGGATTATTTTGGAAAAAGCTCCGTAGTCGGTGTCGACCGATACCGATAACCGGCCTTCCGATTTTTATTTCACAAACGAAATAGCATTTGAATCCCGCATCTATTGTTCCTGTTACATTGTTCCCGTTATATTGTTCCGTGATATGTTCTCGTTTCCCGTTATATTGTTCCCGTTATATTGTTCTATGCTATCAACAGAACTCTGGTCCAGTTATTATGTTACCCGTATCATGTACTGTATCTATTCTTGTTACATCGTATACTTGACATATCAGATCATAATGATAACTTGGGTATGGGGGAGACTTGACGGTTGACTAGATCTTATCGGGTGATGTACTGGATCCATATTGTTTTCCCACTGCAGGGGACGGTAGTGCTTCCTACAATTGCTCCATGAGCTCTTGTTACTTGATTCATGCTCCCCTCTTAGCGGAGGGCCCTGGTCTCAGCAGCCAGGGGATTGTTTAAGGCCGTGATCCCGGGTATGCACGGGATACATCCACCGATAAGAACTCTTCGACCACGGGTTTCCAATTAACATAATAAAAACAGTATACACAATAGTGACGTTGGGAACACTTGTTATTTGGTCACTCTCTCGTCTGGATAATGGTACCCGTAGGCCATGTCCGGATGGGTTCGACTGGAGTGCGGGCTCCAGTATGAAGCCAGTGGTAGGATACTGGAAGAGATTGATTGTAATACCAGGTGGTACTGATTGCTACTATTGTATAAATCACATGACATGCCTGGTACATGTATGCTATCTTGTTATTGTTCATGCTACTGTATCCGATATTATGTTACTTGTATACTTGTTACTTTACCTGGCATATGTTATACTGTCTGTGTGGCAGATTACACATGTTCTGCATTGCATCTATTTGTTGTCTGTATACCTTGTAGACAACTATATATGTATAACACAGTAGTGAGGTTATATTGTATATGCCCACTTGCAGGTTCATATTGCATATACCCACCTGCATGTTCACTTCGGTCACGTCACCACTAGCAAATTCATATCTATTACGTCACCACTAGACAATAGTATTTATGCTATAACCTGGACACGATTAGAGACATGACCCGACGATTACATATTTATATTGCTCTACTGCTTATTACTGTTACCACATCATCTCTTATGTATTATTATCGTGCTTGTATTATTATAGTATATTCCTGCCTTCTCATTTTACCACTCACTAGGTCGCTTTCTGACGACCCTGGGTTTGCATGCCCAGATTGGAGATCCGAGTTACCATAGCTTCAGATAGTGCCTTGGAGTCACATGGGCGATTCCTCATCAGGACTATTCATAGGTATTTTAGTGCTTTATTTCTGTTATCTGATTTATCCCTGTTTTCATATCTGTTATGATCGCTGACCTCTTTCTGCAGGTATTCTTGTACTGCTTTCATGCTGGACCTCATATCTATATGGAGGTATTGTACTGTACTGAGGCTTAACGTACGCGTGAGGTTGTTTTCACCTCGCGTATGTACGTCGCCATAACGTCTCGTATCCTTGGGATCGGGGCGTTACACCTGTACATACTGAGAACTGTGACTACGGTCGCAGTTCTTTATTCAGAATTCACAGATTTCTTTACATCTGCGACCTTGGTCGCAGTTTTATTTATTATAGTTTAGACATGTGATTTCAATTATTTCCTTTTATTTAGTTCAGCACTTTGTTTTGTAAAATCTGAATTCACATGCAGAAATGTCTGGAAGCTCAGTTCTTTTTTAGGAAAAGAGTTTTCCACGGACGATGAGCGTACAACTTCTACAATTCTTATGCAAGGAACAGAGGTTTTGACGTGAGAAGAAAAGGAATAGATAAGTCACGGAGGCATCCTCATGAAGTTATTTGCAGAAAATTTTGTTGCAACAAGGAAGGTGTGAAGAAGTTGTGTGACAAAAGATAAGATGGGCTTATAGTCAACCGTCGAATTGACACTAGAGTTGCGTGTCCTGATGAGATGCGTGTACATCTTCATTTTTTATTTAACAGAAGATCTTAGATTGTCACCAAGTTTGTTGATTCTTATTCACATGAATATCAAGTCAGGATAAGATCCATCACTATTACTCTCACCAGACACATCGATCAAAGTTAGTAGAAGCATTATAAGCAATTTGGTTGATGTAGGAATTCACCTTTCAAATATTTTTTATGTTGTTAATGTAATGAACCACGGAGAAGATTGCGAAGAAGTAAGCTCGCAACAAGTTATTGATTTTACTCGTCACCGTAGAAGTAACATTGACCATGAGTTATTTCGACCATCAAATATTTTCAAGAAAAAATCGAGTCCGATCCAGATTTTTTTTTGCTAGTGAAGTTGACAATACGGGCACACTTAGATGCATTTTTTGGGCTGATGGAAGAGCAATTTTCTCGTATTTGAGTTTTGTGATGTGATTATTTTTGACACAATATAAAGGACTAATCACTTGAACCTACCATTTGCTCCATTCACTGGAGTGAATCATCATCGACAGTCAATTTTGTTTGGTTGTGCATTACTTGCGGATGAGCAGAGGGATACATTTGTGTGGCTATTCAATAAGTGGCTCAAATGCATGCACGGAGTTGCACCAAAGGTGATTATTACTAATCAGGATGCTCAGATCGGTGATGCCATCAAGATGATTTTTCTAACTACTCGGCACTAGTATTATTTTGGCATGTACGGAAACATATTACCTAATAACAAATTCCGATGACGAACAAGTATGGGGAAGATTTTGTCTATGATTTTCATCTTTGGTACACCTCCAGTGATATAAGCATATGCGAGGAACGATAGAGATTGATGAATAAAAAATATCATTTAGAAGAAGAAGAAGAAGACAGTTGATTGTTGACGATGTACAGATTGCATGGATATTGAGTTAATACATATCTTAAGGATATTTTCTATACTGGAATGATAAACAGTCAGAGGTCTGAGAGTATTAATTCCTTCTTTGATGATTTTGTGAATGCAACCACGAAACTAGTTGAATTGTCCACCAATATGATAAAGCTGTCGCTGCCCGTCGTCGTTCTATATCTCAACAAGACTTTTGGGATTTGAATTTTGTGCCCAATTGTACATCGAATTCATATGAGATACAAGTTTCAAAGTTGTATACCCCGAAGATTTTTCAGTTGTTCAAAAGGAATGGGCAGTTGTAATGACACTCTTTTCAGAAGAGTTGGAACACGATAGACCTGGAGCAAAATATTTGGTTGGTAAATTTTCAGAATCAAAAAACACCTAGAAAAGTGTCAGTTATGAGAATTCTGATGAACTTGATGTGTCTTATAGTTGCTCATTATTCGAAACAGAGGGTATCCTTTATGGACATATTCTGTGCATTTTGTGACGCAATCACGTTACACATATACCAGAATCCTATATACTACAGAGATGGAGGTTGGATGCGTGTTACAAAAAATATTGTAATTGAAAATGACATTAGGCCTTTTTCTATTCAAGGCTCTCGAGGGACGGCTAGACTGTGGACGCTTCGTTCCAAATTTAATGCAATTCTTGAAATAGTGACTGATTCTGATATCCATCTTCAAAGTTGGATGCTATTTTGGAAAGATTTGCTGCAGAAACCAGTAATGAATACAAAGCCAGGTCAGTAAATTATCAATCATCACAGTCTAAAACAATATTAGTTCCAGTGGATCCGTCATTATTCTGCGGGATGGTGAAGAATTGACTATATGCGATCCAATTGGTCATGTACCAACCAAGGGGAGTCCTAGAGGTACATCCAGGCTTAAGTCTAATTTTGAAGATTCTTTATCACAGAAGGAAGTGAAGCATCGAAAGTGTGAAAACTGCCAACAGCTGGGCCATTACAGGACTGGTTGCCATTATTGGTATGAAATTAAACCTGTTATATAATTTAATTTAAAGTTTGATTCAAATCTTACCTTTCCTTTTTAATTGCAGAGGAAGTAGTTTCATGTTGCAGCTACTTGGAACGAATAAAGTTTTCATTTTTACATCTTCAGTCATCAACTGCGACCATGGTCGCATTGTTAAAGAATGAGTCATTTCATGTACTGCGACCTGGATCGCAGTATAATCACTTTTTTTGTTCCTTTTCAAGTGTTTCCCATCTACTGTTCTTTTGTAAGCTGTTGTACTTGAAAATTTCACTGCGATAATGTTGGCCTGTATGCTTTACTTTTTAGTTCATAAACATAGACTGCGATTAGCGTCGCAGATCATATTTGACTATATTTGATAGCGACTTTAGTCGCAATTATAATATTTACAATGAGAAGTGTATTTCATAATTGCGACCAGAGTCGCAGTTTATCTTTCACGGGAAAATTATTATTGCTTCTCAAGTGTCCCCCTCTCTTGTTATTATAATAACATTTGAATACAGTTGAAATATTACTTTAAAAATCCACTGTGACAATTTTGACGTATATATTGTGTTTTAGTTCATGAACATAGACTGCGACCAGGGTCGCAGTTCATATTTAACTATATTTGACATCGAATTTGTCGCAGTCTATAGCAGTTACAGAATGAACAGTGTTTTTTGATAACTGCGACCAGAGTCGCAGTTTAAATTCCACGGGAAAGTTGGATTGTTTAATTCCCAAGTTCTGAATGAAATATTATATTAAGTTTTTTAATTATGTTACCATTTTAATATGCTGAGATATGGTTATAATTAAATTATATATTGTGAAAATATGACCTTTTCAATTTTACACTGTGACCTTGGTCATAGTTAGATTATAATTTTAAATTACCCATTTATTTATCTCCGGTCGCTGATATAATTTTTTTGTGACTGCGACAATAGTAGTAGTGTATCCCATTTTATTTAATATTTATATTTTTCTGACTTAGACATTGGATCACATTGTTGACATGTAAGTTTGACATAGCTCATTAAAATTTTTCACCGTAGTTCCATATTCAACAAGCATAAGAATAAAATTAGTGAAAAAGTGCCACCATTAAAACTAAAATTTTAAAAAAATATTTATATTAACACAATTAACATTACAAAAAAGCTTAAATATTTATAAAAAACAAAATACATATTTAAAAGTACTAATCTAGTCGTCCTCGTCATCACCATCATAATCAGATTCGTCATCCATAGTATGACTGTGTTCGTCTTCCGTATCGCTATCCTCCTCTTCCTCCTCATTACCGCTACTCTCCTCTTCGCTTTCCTCTTCATAGCATTATTTTGGTTCATCAATGAACTCTCAGAACGGGTCGTTTGTATCAAGCTCATCCTCTGACCCGTAGCGAGGGAACGAATCAGAACTATACATTTATCATCATTAGATGATTGGCTTCTTTCTGGTGAAGATGGTGGAGATGACATTTTTGAATTCTTTTCGAAAAATTGAAAGAGACGAATTTCAGAAATGTTATTTAGTCTATTTGTTATCCTCTAATGGACACCCTTTATATATAAATAATTCAGGAATTCTAAAAGGTTTATGCTCTCAAACTACGTGAACATGGCGTAAATTTATTATCTGCCTTTTTTCAAAAAAGTGTATACTTTTTAGGTGACTAATCAGTTTTCGAAAACTTGTAAAAAGTTAATGTATTTGACATGCAGTAACTTACTTTGAATAAAGCATTATTTTAGTTTCTTACGGTAGAAAAAGAAAGGGAGGATCATGTTTACTTTCATTAAATTAATTATTTTAATAAAATTTAAAACATATATCTTTATGTATATAAAAACTTTGCAGTTCTGAAATGGGCAATGCGACCATGGTCGCAGTGCGATCTGAAATATGATTCATTAAGCGCGACTGTGATCGCTGTCTCAATTACATTAATAGAATGCTAATAAATAGATACATTTTTTACAGACAAATTTGTGCATACTGTGACCATTGTCGTATTATAAGTAGACGATACAACTTCCCAGTTCATGACTGCGACTTTTATCGCAGTACAAATTCTGAACTCATTATTTGCTTTTAATATCACTGTGACCTAACTAACATGCACCATATTACATCTATAGAATGGAAATAAGGAAATCTCAGTGGATTGTATAACAAATGAATAAAAATGTATACAAATTACATTAATAAAGCCAACAGACCTGCTTTACAAATAGGATACATTTATAATAAAATAATGAGTATATGAATGAATTAACAATATTAAAATTAAAAAATTAAGTCAATTTTCAATCTTCAAATACCATCTTTCTTATAAATTCTGTTTCTTCATCATAACTTTTCTCTTTATCTGTGAGTAACATGTATGCAAGCTCGCTTCTTAGTCTCTGTACAGTGGCCGCCGTCACAATATCAACTGTTAATGGAGTACCAAATGCTACACTTCATGTACTTGCATACATATACAGCACAATCAACACTGAAAATTGTACAGGGAAATCATTACATAAGATTAGATTATTGTACTCAAAATAAGCAGAAAATATGTTGGGTAAATGTCACAAGAAAAAAAGACTTGTTTGCTTATTGGGGACATCTTGCGTATTTATATATGTTTTTTCATCCTTTATTGAAATCAATTTCAAAAATTTGTAATAACCTTTCTTTCTGTAAATAAAAAAAATATCAATATTAATTAAATTAAATGCAAATATTCAATAATTACAAGATTAAAATCAACTCACCATTGTTCTTGCATCTGTTTGATAAAGCTTTAATATATTACTTGATTTTTCTAATGGGACCAAAGAGTTGTAAAAAATCCGCTCTTGTGTTTGACAATCAAATACCAACAAGGTCCAGTGAAATCTAGCTTTCTTGGTACTGTGTTTGTGATTGATCGGGAAGAACATGTACTGCACATCACTTGTCCAGTTTTCAACAACTGATTGATGAAATAATCTTCAATATCTCTATTTTTAGATACAATACCATGCTGTAAAAAACCAAAATAAATTCAAACATTTTCATATTTAATAATTAAATGCAATCAAAATATCAAAAATGACATGAAAAACAAATCTTATATTTTTATTGCTAATTTGGTAGTAGTTTGAATGATTCTGCCTAAAAAAATATGACTGGGAACAAGGTCGCATTGTGGTTATTGTTAATTATATTTTTTGGCTGCGACCTAGATCGCATTCATCAGTATTCAGGAGTAATTTTAATGTTACTTAGCAACTGCGACTGCGACCAAGGTCGCAACCAGTATTATTCAGCTTCTTTTTAAGATTACTTAGCAAGTGAGACTGCGACCAAGATCGCAACTGGCAATATTCAGCTTATTTTTTAAGATTACTTAGCTACTGTGACTGCGAGCAAGGTCGCAGACAAATAATTATGCCTTATCAGCAGTAAAAGTGACTAGTAGAATTTTTAACCATCAAAATTTGAAAATACTACATTAGTTAGAAAATTGATGTTTAATTAACTATAAAGGAGAAGATAGATGTTTACCAAGTCTCGCTTCGAAAGAATATACTTTTTAATCCTCCTCTCTTCTCTAGATGGTTTATGTAGAAATGAATATATTGGCATCTAAATCTCTGCTGAACACAGGTGCTGAATGTCATTTTTTGCAACCATTATTCCGTTGTCAGGATTTGGTATGCAGTAGAATTACAAGAAAAACAAAAAATAGTTAATAATTAGATTGTTTTAATATAAATATATATATTTTTATGTAAATTTAAATAAAAGAATTAATTTACTCAGAGGAGGCTTTGTCCAAGAAATTTTTGATGAGAGTTTGTTGATGTGGCTGCAGAATTCTGTATGTAGAAGTTTCAGTCAATTCCCTGATTTTTAGCTGAGTGTCTGAAATCTGCTTGTTGCCGAAACCAGTGGCAGAAGTCTGAGCCGCAGGCTGTGAAAGAGGATCTTCATTAATTTTTTTTGTTTTGGATAAACGAAGTCGGAGTCATCGCGATCTCTTTCAGCGCGCTTGCGTTTTGACTCCGCTTTCGATCATTCCTTTAGAGTAATCCAAAACATTTCTTTTAACGCTTGCTTCTGAGCAAGAGTTTGTTCTTAATTTTTTTCATCAGAAACTTTGTCTTTATGGATTTCAAGTATCTGTTGAGTTATTAAAAAAAAGTGGGAAAATCTTCCCCAACAATTCTTACTTCAAATTCAGATCGCTTGAAATTCTCCTCTTCCTTTTTCTTCTGCTTCTCCATCGCTCTCTCATCTTTTTTGCTTATTGTCCTCTGAATTTTTCTCTTTTGCTCTGTTTCTTTCATCCTCCTCTTCTCCATCTCCTCTTCCTCGTCTCCTCTTCTTTCATCCTCTTCTTCTCCTTCTTCTCCTGCTCTTCTCCTCTTCTCTCTTCTAAGATTTTACGATTTTTCTCCTCCTCTTCCTGTAACTGCATCTTCTTCTCCTCCTGTTCCTTCCTCTTCTTCTCCTTCTCCTCCTGCTCTTTCCTCCTCTTCTCCTTTTCTAGAATTTTACGATTTTTCTCCTCCTCTTCCTGCAACTGCCTCTTCTTCTCCTCCTGTTTTTCCTCTTCTTCTCTTTCTCCTCATGCCCCCCCACTTCCCTCCTCCTCTTCTCCTTCTCAGCTCCTCCCTCTCCTTTTTCCTCGTCGCCTCCTCCTCCTTCGCAGCAGTGGCTGCTCGCAGCAGCTCTTCTTCTTCTTCCTTCACTTTTAATTTCTTTTACTGCTTTTTAAGTTTCTTTCTCTCTTCTCTCTCTTCTTTTTTTTCTTTAATTCACTCCATATTTTCAATTTTCTTTCTAGCTCATAAACATATGCTCTCAAGAACTCATTTTCCTTCTTCAAAGTTTCTATTTTTCAGCTTGTTCATCCCTTGGTACTGGCAAATAACCTGCAATAGTTGGTTCTTGTTCACGTGTTGGTTCATTAACTATTTTGACAGGCTCTGGTTCTATTTCGGCCGGAATGTTAGCTTCAATATTTACTTCTTCTTCTTCATCTTTATCTTCTTCTTCAACAGGAAGGTCAATTATATTTTTTTCATCATTTGAAATGTTGACCATTCGACAAAAAATATGAAAAAAAATATAAGCTGCAATCTTAGACAAATCTTATAATTATATCGCAGATGAATGAAACTTTTACTAGCATAGCTATCAAGTAAACTGCGATCTTGGTCGCAGTCATAAACATTAAATCAGACAAGTAAATCCGTACTGCGACCGTAATCACAATACAAATTAATGAAATAAATATAACTGCGACCATGATCGCAATTTATTTATAACGAGCTATCAAGGAACTGCGACCATTGTCGCACACCGTTGAACTTCAATCAAAGGAGCGCGACAATGGTCGCACTCCATTAAAATGTATAAAATTATAATGAATAGTATTTGATCGCTAACTATTAAAAACTCACCATATATGTGTCAACATCATTTAGATCAATTTCAGTCAGAGCTATGCTAATGTTTTGAAAGTCCCATCTTACTGCCCGTGGGATTTTGTCCTCCAAATCAGACCTCGGCTCAAAAATAACAGCCCTTTCACAGAGCCAATACTGTAAAATATATTATTACATTAGTTTACATAAACATTGTCAATATATAAGCAAGTTTCAACAATGTTTGCCAACTATAATATTCATACTCACAATAATTTACACGGAGCATTCTTGCAGCTCAAATGTGGTGTGCCTGAAGATGTCCATTGACTCAATCAGGAATTGCCAAACAGTTTTAACCCAGCATATGGTCTTCATCAGCTGCATATTGACAATTTATTCCACAATATACCACGGCACCGTGCATTTACTGTCAGAAAAGAATAGAGTGGCCAACATATATAGAATGATTATTGTTGTAAAGTCTTGAGCTGCAAGTCTTTGTCTGTCTCTTATAATTTCATTTAAAGTCACTTGCTGCTCAAACTGTTCATCCTTAGTCACATCTAATTCAGTCCTCCTTCTTTTCTTGACCAGAAGATCATTTAAAGCTTCTTCAATTGATACTTTCGTGATCTTTTTATATTAGGAAAATAATATTTTATAAGCCCCTATTCTTCATTGTACATGTCTTATTCATAATAAAATCGGCCTCATTGATAGGTAAACCAAAAGTAAGAGCAACATCCTCTACTGTTAACTCAATTTGTTTGCTCACCAATTAGAAAGGTCATTGTATCCCTATCATACTGGTCTACAATTTTCAGCACACTAATATTTGATATTTGATTTTAGGCCTTTTTCAGCACCAAACTCCTCATTGTAGAAAATCATGAAAATTGGGCCATACGGTGTCTCCATCGCATCTACAAAATCGGCTTGAATGTGCTTTTTGAATTTTCTTATGAATTCGCACATAGGCTTTAGGCTCGATCTCATAGGACGAACCTTCAGTTCTTATTTACTTATAGATACAAAAATATTAAAATATTAGTATAAAATACTAGGTCGCAGTACATTTAAATATAATTTGAAAAGAAAAAAAGACTGCGACCTTGGTCGCAACAGTCTTTAATAAACTATAATACACTACGACTAAGGTCGCACTGATATATTACACTGCGACTGCGGTCGCAATTTTCTAATTAAACAAAATAATTGACCAATGATATCCTTTGTTTCTTCATACAGCGACCAGGGTCGCAGTGTCCAATTAAGCTAATTTAGTAGAATATAACACACTGCGACCATGGTCGCACTGCAAATTTCTAATTAACCGAAATAATTTATCATGAAGGGGCATTTGTATCATCATACTGCGACTAGGGTCGCAATATTCAATCAGGCTAACTTAGTTTAACAGACTGCGACCATACCCTAAAAAAAGAGAGAACGAACGACAACGTTGCGACATCAGTCGCAGAGTTTTAGTAAAAAAAACCTTTAAAAAACGGACGTGAATAATTTTTAAAACAAATAATTTTTAAAAGTCTGCGACTAAGGTCGCATAAACGTAAGACGCTAATTCAGATAACTGCGACCCAAGTCGACATAAAAGGGAATAAAAAAAATTTTTGACCTTGGTCGCTGTGTTAAAAAATTAAAAAATTTTTAAAAAAATCTCTAAAATAAAACTCTTTTTATCTTAAACTATAAACTTGATTTAAAGTTTCAGTGTAAAAAAAATAGTTTTAAACCACATAAATATACTTATTTTGATGCTTACCTCTTTAAATCGTAAAAAGCGAATCTTTCTCTCTTATTTGCGAACATGGTCGCAAGTTTTAAAAAAAAATATTTAACTATTTTTTTAAAAAACTAAGAATCTTGAAAATTTAAAAAAATCAAAACATTTTCGTAAAAATACAGTTCATCAGATACTTTAAATTTAAGTCAAGTTAAAAAGGGAATCAAAACTGAAAAAAATATAACTATTAAATTTACAAACCCTAAAAAAAATTCTGGGTTTCCCCATTTCTTTTTTCCGCAGATATTTCTTTAGCGCCATCTTTAGCAGATATTTTTTAAAAAACTAATTTTTGAACGAAAATGATCGAAAATTTTGGGAAATAATAGCACTAAAATTTTCAGATTGATCAACTGATAATTTCAGATCTGTAAATTTTTTTGAAAGGAAAGATTTTACATACAGTAAAAAGTTATGATGGAAGGTATTTTCGTCAAAGCGATTGTTGAAGTGATTGATATTAACTCAGGCGGGAATTTTTTGGTTTTTGTCCACCAAAATTAATGTCAAATTCATGGCTATTATGTTGCCACGTCTCGCGGCTGAGAAACTCTCTCAGCTGTCGGCTGAGGTACAGTAA